>PVIR01014817.1:0-39638 GCA_004026965.1 Petromus typicus
AAAAAGTCTTTGAATTCAGATATTATTTTATGACTTCCTAGCTGTGTGACCTTTCCCATTGTCTTTTTCTCTTTAGGACATCTTCTCTGAGATCCTGAAAGGTCAGTTAATAATATCTCAAATTAAATGTGCATCACAGCCCACAGAGGTGGAAGTTGCCATCTGGTCTAGTTTTATCCAGTCAGAAAAACACACAGCTAATTGTCACGTTCTCCTGGCTTCCTCTCCTCAACTGAAAGTCCTCAGTGAAACTTTCGATTATCTTCGGAGCTTATTATTTTCTTTCTATATCTGTGACCTGGCAGTCTCCTTTGATTCCATTTTCATTTGCTCTCAGCATCCTATTGTTGAGACTTTTTGACTGGCTGCATTTTTTGTCTCATTAAAAATGAAACGCTTCATCTTAACTCTGGCTACACCAAACATTCTAGAAACATCTCAGTCCTAGAAAGATCTCAGAAGCAGGTGACTTATCCGTGTAAATGACTTCAAGGACCTCACAGTTCTTAAAATAGCTTATTCATCAGCGTGGATGATCAATGAGTACCCAACTGATAATTCCCCTTCAATCTTAACTGCAGAGACCCATTCACTTGCAAGTGCAGAAAAAAACTTAAATACTTAAAAAACATGCCAGTATTATTCACCCCCCCACCATCTTTCTGCTGCTTGAGTTAAAAGTTCTGTGGACGTTTGGGAGTTGGAAAACAGCTCTGAAAACCACAGAGACGTCACTGATGTTGACAGCCCCGATTCCCTCTGAAAAATAAGCACCTGCTCTTCTTATTTACTATGATAACAAATGCCTGGTCTTTGCACAGGTCAAACAGGTTTTTTTAGATTTTTTTTTTCAAAAAGCGTTAAGACTATCTGTCTCAGGGCCTTAGTAATAAGATCATAATCAAATACTGGGGCCTTCAGATATTATGAAATACTCTGGATAAATATTAATATTCATTTTTGGCATGATTTTACTTGAAGGGAGCATAAAGAGCAAATCTAAGATGACACTTCCATTGTCAGAGATTTTTATGCTTACTTATTACTTGCTTTAAAATTATGTTTTTGTTATCTACTAGAGTGACAGCTGGTTAAACCTATAAGTATTTTAGAAAAATCGTAAGTGAAGGACTTAGCTGTGTACATGTTTGTCACTCATTTTAAGTTGTAAATAGGTATTACTGTTAGCAGGAATTATTTTCTTCCTATAGTATATTCAGCACCTAGGCCAGTGTTTGGCCCATACTAGGTACTTGAGAAATTTGTGAATAAACTCTTAGTTTTAGAACCCTGCACACATACATATATTGGGGAGATCTCCAGGGAAAAACATTATTTATTGCCCCAGTAAAACATAACTCAGGTAAAAGTTCTAGAGTGACCCTCTCTAATATGGAATCCACTAGAAAGTTGGGGTTGTTTACCTTGAAATCAAAATTAATAAAATAAAAATCCACTTCCTCAGTTGCATAGTCATATTTTAATTGTGCACAAGCCAAATGAGGCTAGTGGCTGCCATTCCAAAAACCAATTTTCAAGATATTGAAAATTTTCCTCAATGCAAAAAGCACTACTAGACAGCATCTTTCCAAAGAGCATAATATTTGTCCCTATATTTTAAAACTTCACTGAGATAGTCTATATATATTTAAATATATGCCAGTGGTTTCACAAATATGAATATCATTAACTTTATGAAGTTCTTAGGCGGACCCATACACTAAACATTTGCTCATCGACCTGCAGGTCCTTATAATTCTTTTTGGCTTTTAATTTTAATTCTTTTTTGTGGTACTAGGGATTGAACTCCCGCCCTTGGGCTTGCAAGGCCGGTGCAGTACCACTGAGCTAAATCTCCAGCCCCTTTTTTGGCTTTTAAAAAACTTTTTAGAAAATTTAAAATTTTATGGGGGGGGGGAAGTGGTTGTCATATTTGTGCGTGCTAAATATGTAGACTGCCAGCTCTTACTTGCAAGATTTTCATCCACAAGATCTGATGTGTCTTACTGAAAGCAACCTCTCAAAGTGGTGGCGATGCAAGTGGCCTCAGGGCCACACAGTGAAAAATTTAGCCCTCAGGTTAGAAGGATTCTGTTTCTTCTTCGTTCAGAGTACACTGGGCTTCTTTTATGGCTCCTCTTCTAGGTACTATGGTTAGAAAGATGAGGAAAAACCAGAACCACTGCTTCCTGGTCAAACCTGCCCCAGGTTTCCCCCACATGGGACTGGTTTGTATTGTTCTGGATGCAAAGCACTAGACTGGCAATAGAAATAGTAACAGAAGAAGAAAAAGAAACCCATGAGTGAGAAAGAAGGAAATAGAAAGGTCAAAGGTAGGGAGAGATAGAAGGGAAAAGCAGATGAGAAAAGAATGAAGAAAGGAGAGAAAGACAGAGAGATATAGATGGATCCAAGAGGCGAGCAGGCAGGAGAACAGATAGAACTCAGTGACTGAATGTGGAGCAAGACACCATGCACAGGAAAGGGTCTGAGGTGAAATTAGCTTTCTATCTTAGGTGCAGAGGGAGGGGGACACTCACTTCAACAGGAAATACAGACAGAACAGCAACTTATGGGGAAAGAAGATAGTTCAGTTTTGATATACTGGACTCATAGGTTGTTTATGCTAATTCTGAGCAAAGACATCTAGAAGGCAGCTGGGTGTATAGCTCCGAAGATTTGAAGATATTTTGGATGCACCAATGTTATGGGAAACTCTGGGAATGAGTGGAATCATAGAAGAAATAATACAGAAAAATGAAAACATCTTGGGAAGAAGAGAGAGGGAGAAGGAGAGGCAGGGGAGGGAGAGGAGAGCACATGTGGGAGAGAGCTGAGAGAGATGGGAGTTTAGTAGGCATCCATGTTTGACCATGTTTCTTAACTATTACGAGTTGATGACATTTCTGATAATAAAATGATTTCTAATTAATGCTAATTTTATAGATTTACACAGTTTTGTGATTTCTAAGGTACTGAGACTTTTGGGAATTTCCACAGATTTCATGTTTAAAAGGTGAAAGAAGAAAGGATTCATAAAGAACAATGAGAAGGGTGTCAAACAGGAAACTAGGTTTCCAACTATAGAGATTCAATCTGACCTATTGCAACAGTACTGTTTTAAGTTTCTGTTTGTAAAAATGAGGAAAGCAATCACTTTCTTCCATTTCATTTTGAGCTTTCTTTTTTTGAGTGACAGAAGGCATGATGTGGTTATCCTAGGAAAGAGTGTCTCTTGGGGGATATGAACAATTCCAGATGCTTTTCTCTTCCATGTCGGTAAGTATTTGAGCAGTGAAAGCAAGGCCAGAGTACGCCTGTGTCCTACTCAGATCTTTTCCTTTCCTGTCTCACTTACCCACAGAGGTGATGATCACAGTGAAATGGGTTTCGTCTTGCCTCCCAGTCACGTTGTTGTAAGCGCAGCACACAAAGTCAGCTGTCTTCTGGGCTACCTTGTCCGGTGCAACTTCCAGGAGAGGCCCGTGCTTGATGACATACGTTGCATTTTCAGTGTTCTGGATCCAGGAGTAGGTGTTAGGTGGGTAAGAGTCCGCGGAACAATCAAATAGGATGGCTTCTCCCAGGTCAACCGTGAACACTTCACCCACTTTTAGCCCTTTATCAGAATTCACTCGAAGTCCATAAGGTCCATCTATATCAACGTAAAAAAGAAATAGGGCAATATAAATAATCACAACCTAGGCTTTGGATTTAGAAGAGTATTATAGCACTTTATTTTCTTTGAAAATCTTCACATTAGATATAAGAAAATAGATCCCTGTTAAGACTCCCAATATATGCTGAGGACCTAAGTATATTTTATCTGATATTCATGAAAATTGAAGTTACTTTAGATGCGCTTCAACTTGTTTGAATTAGTGAAACTCTGAAGTTGAATTTACAATTTCACATATACTTTCATCATCATTATGATGTTAAACTTTTCAATAATGTATTGGTAAATGTATAATCTTGTTAAAAATTGTAGTTTTGCTAAAACAGTAATTGTACTTGGAAACCTTTCTTCAGCAACATTATGGCCACTATTTTTGTCTTTGGCAACCATCTTTGAGAGCTGTCTGTATTTCTTCTCTGTGCTAGTATAGGTCATGCAAATATTTATCAAAGCCCTAGTTTCACAAGGAACACAGATTTGTGCAAATAGATATAGGAGTAGTTCATATTTTCATATTTTAACAGGCAAGTAATTTTAAAAATTCATTTACCTTAGCTAAATTTAGGACTCCATTTGGAAAAATATATATCTTTACAAAGATTAACAAATATCATTAACAAATATCTATGGACTCCCCCCAAGAAACTACTTAATCGTGAATATCTCAAAACATTTTTCTCATACAAAATAATCTTAGAGCATATTACCATGGCATCTGATCTCCTCGAAAGGAGACACATGTCCACCACTTTTTTCAGAGACACAGAGAGGGAGATTTTTAAAAAAAACTCCCCAACTACACAGATTTCCCCTCAGTCTAAATCATAGCTTATAGTCTGAAAGCCTTCAACTTGTGGGCCGACTAGATTCATCATTCAGCTCATCATTACTCACATTTGTTGGCTATCTGCCATGTACATCTGTACATCTGTACAGATACTTTAAATACATGTTCATATATTTAATCTTTAAAGCAGCCATATGAAGTACAAGTTATTGTTCCAGTTATAAGATTTTAAAACTTTATTTGCACATGGTCACCTAGCTATTAAATGTCAGAGCCAGGGCTCTTAAAATAAATGCATGTAATCATTCATATTACTTCCCTAAAAAGAAATAAGGTATAAATCATGTAACTTTCTACATCAGAATATTTTCTTGTGCTGTAATTGTTCATTCTACAACAAGTTATTTTCTAAATAGGTACTAATTCCCTAATTAGTTAAATAGTCATTCAACACATGCTTATTTGAGATATATTAGGTGTAAGATAATATGTTTAGTGTAAGAGAAACAAAAGTTTGCAATCTGAAGAAATCTGCAGACTGTTTTCCTCCATAATGATATAATCTAAAAAGTCCTGATTGTGTTTTGAAAAAAAATACCAGTTAGTCATCTTTACAGACATGTAAACTATAATGTAGTCTCTAGACCTCACAGTAAATAATTTTATCAATCATTAAATGCTCTTTAGCAGTCATTTAGGTTTTTTCACTTCACTTTCCTCACCTTTTAATATAAAAATAGGGTTTCACGGGCCGGGGAGTTAGCTCAGTGGTTCCGGCGCCTGTCTTGCAAGCGCAAGGGCCCGGGTTCGATTCCCCGGTAACCACATAACAATAGTGGGTGTGGAGACTCACGCCCAGCAGCAACCAGTACCACATACCACAGTGCCGGGCGGGCGTGGTGGCTCACGCCTGTCATCCCAGCACTCGGGAGGCAGAGGCAGGAGGATTGCTGTGATGTGAGTTTGAGGCTGAGCTTGGGGCCAGCCTGAACCACAAAGTGAGACTCTGTCTCAAAAAACCTAAAAAAAAGAAAAAAAAAATAGGGTTTCACGACTAGTTGCTGTAGTTTTTTTTTCTATCTTTGAAACATCATGTGGTGTATATTGGACATTGGCAAACCGATCTCAGGTTCCCGGCACAGTTCTCCATGAAGTCAGCGGCTTTGGACTAATGCACCATTGGGAAAATAAATTTCCTAAGACATAACAGAAACTAATGATGCAGAATTATATTTATCTAGGAAATACACAAGCGCGCACACACACACACACACACAACTTTCTGAAGGAGAAATGAGAAGGAAGTGTGTTAGCTAATTCTACTTTCAGAAAGCAAACCTTAAAACTAATCTCATCATCTCTTGACGTCCTGGACAATCAGTTCTGGGATGACCCTCAGGATACTCAAATCTGCCGACGCTCAGGTCCCTGACATCATACGGCACAGTATTTGCAAAGAACCCATATATATCCTTCTGTATATTTTACATCATCTCTATAATACTTATTCTGAATACAACATAGATGTTATACCAGCAGTTACAATACCTTTTGGTTAGGAAATAATGACCTGAAAATATGTATAGTTCAATATATGTGCAATAGTTCTCCAAATATTTTCCATCTGAGGTTGGTTGAATTTGTTGAGGCCCTCACAGACATGGAGTGCAGACTGCACTTTCAAATTTAAAGTAATTAAGAATCAGAAGTGGAGAACTAAAATGAGAAAATGTCCCCCACCTGCGACTGCACCAGGACTTTGTCACCCTATTCTCTCACTTCAGGCTCTGAAGGGATTTCAGGTAAAACCCCTGAGTGAGGATTTAGGACAAAGTACTTTCTGCCAAGCAGAAGCCTCTCTTTGAATGCCACTAAATATAGGTAGCGGGATGGGAATGAAAATTTGCTGTTACTCATCCAACCAAAAGCATTATAAACATGTTACTGAGTGTGTGATGATGTTGTGGCACCACGAGGGAACAGGAGCTGTTGAACACACGGTTCCTGAGGTGCCTCATAGGCTCTGTGAAGCACTAGGGTCCCTCTGGTTGTCACACTGATGGAACATTAAGGAAGCAAACACTTCTAACAAAGGGGACCTGAAATGTAGTTCACATGGGAGGAGACCAATGGGAGACAGACTGTGGTTGGAGGCGCAAGAGACGTGAGTCTACACGTGCAAACTAAAGTCTAAAACCTCTCTCGAGAGCCATGAGGCAGTCTTGGTGAAGAAGACAAGTATGATCATAAAAATGTAATCATTCATTTGAGACCTTTGTCTTCTTCTTGGCTTTTCAGGCTTACAGGATGTGGCTATACAGACAGATTGCTTCTGAATTTAATATACATACAGATGAGTATTATTTTTTTTCAGTGTGCTGACATTACTCAACACTTTTTTTCCAAATTTCTTTGGAATTACTTTTGGACTTTACAACAGAGTGGAGTATTCTTACAAGTAGTAGCTCTCCAGTTGGGGAGAGATGATTCACTTTTAGAGGAAGCCCAGTCACTTATAACCAATGCTGGTAAATGAGGACAATTACCGAATTTAACTCTAAACTAAAACATAGTTTTAAGGAAAGGAACCTGATTATTTTAGGTGAGTTTTGGACTCATTCGTGTTTGATTTTTCTACTTCTTCATTTGCTGTGTCTCATGATTGGCATAATATTTTATTCCTTTCTGTATATGTCATATCTGGCTCTTCACAGGCAGTTTCAAAACTCTCAAATTGTCAGGTGTGATAGTACACGCCTGTAATGCCAGTACTTGGGAGGCTGAGACAGGAAGATTTCCATGAGTTTAAGGTTGGCATAGACTAGACTGCAAGATCCTATTTCAAAAACAAACAATAGAACAAATCAAACACCTCAAATCCCTTAGTTTCTTCTGCTCCCCTGAAGCAGCTCTTCTAGATCTTGGAACCCTACACCTTGAAGCATTTAGAATGCTTACTTCTGGTTTGGGTGTGTAGCTCCGTGGTACAGCACTTACCCCGTGTTCTCGGTTCAACTCCCAGAACCATAAAAAAATAAAATAAATCCCTTGCTCTGGAATCATACAGTCTAAGAAATACATTTTCACTGAAAACAAAACAAAACAAAACAAAAACCTAAAACTCAGAGAAGCCCAACACTGAAGAGTCATTTGTAATTTTACTGTTCAGCGGACCATCTACTTTTCCGAGTCTTTCTCCTGTCCCTCTCTATACCCTGCCCACAAGAGCAGACACTAACCTCTCTAGCTATCTCACACTGCACATGCTGCTTGTGATCTACATTCTGTTCCTGGTCCTTATCACTTCCCTTTACTTTGAATTGGAGTCTAGAATGTTCTCTGAATGAATGGGCCATCTGGTCGGAGACTGCCAGTGACCCAACCACAGCAGAAGGGTAGTTCCATTCTGACTTGGGGTTATGGTTCCTTTCTTGCCTTTGGCAGAGGCTTCCCAATGGAAATGAACTCTTTGCCTCGGGAATGGCTGTTTGCTAAATTACTTGTAAAATCATATATCATCTGTTCCGTTTAACAATTTATGGCTGGGTGGGAACAGAACCTAAATTTCCGTCATGATGCTGCTTGCCACCCTGTGTGGGAGCAGATGGTGAGTATTTACTGCGGACGACCTCTTTTTTCCTCCTTTAATTTTTATCACTTAGAGCACTCCCCTGCAGCAGTGCCATATGCTACACACCAAATATAGTGGCCACTGAGTTATTATTCACAGCTGGAACAAGAAGGCGCATGCATTTTGTGAACTACAAGTAGATATCTGTCTGAATTATTGACTTGACATTGTATTCCTTCAAGGCTGATATCAGCTGATGACCTCATAACCTCATAAATATACAATCAATCTTGCTACATTTGTTAACCTGTTTTTTCTGTAGAGATAAAAAAACAGTGTTTGCTTTCATGAGAGAACTGTCAAAGAAACAGTGCTTTTAGGAAAGAGTAGGGTTGATTCATGCTGCAATTCTAAATTATGATGTGGGCCTCTATAGGGGAATATTAGAATGTGACCTTTACCTGGTCATTAAGGAACTTTCTAAAGGTCAGGGAAAGAAAAGGTGATGGCAGGCAAAGCACTGCAGTAGTGAAGCTGTCATCTTCTAGTGGGAATGTAACCTTTCACAGTCTCACCAAGTAAACTGGAAGCTCAAAGAGATGTTCACAAGACAGTGCATTCTATATTAGCCAAGTTCTAAAATTTTTACTTGGTCCTCACCTGCATCAGGTGTTGCCACACAGGCACAAAGGTGAAGCCCTCATTTGGGGTCGGGAGCTTCTGTGTGGAGGAGAGCCACAGCAAGCACCGTGCCGTGAGGGCCGGGTGAGGACAGGGTAGTGTGCTCTGCAGTGAAATGCTGGTGGCACAAGGAGGTGAGACGAGGGGGACTGGTGAGCCTTCCTGGAGAAGAGGACTTCGGGAGAATATTGAGGGCCACAAGGTGATGGGGGACAGAGGGGTGAAGCAGCAGCATGCTGCTGCTATGTGAAAACAGGATAACTGGCAAATCTTTTATTCATTCAATTCTTGTTACCCAGAAACAAGAAAAAGAAAACAAAAACAAGTAATAAAACATGGCTGAGACAGTGCCAAGAAGACTTATTAAGTTAAGGAGTACGGGCTGATGTACTATACATTAATTGTGCTGTAGGTAAAAACTGCATGGTACAAACCAGACCCTGATGTTTTTAATCAAATCAAACTGTGACTGAGTAAAGGGGAGATGCTGATCCAGTGTGTGTTTCTGCATTTGAACATAAAAACAATCTAGGCAAAAAACTAATAAAACTATACCCGTGATTACCAATGGGGTCAAAATCTGTCTTACCTATGTAGATGACTCATCTTTACCAATGTGCAACTAGAACCCACATTTGCAAACTTGCTAAATGTTCTTCTTTCGTCTGTCAGGATGGACTTAAGAGTAAATTTTTATGAACTACATCTAAAGAACATTAAAAAAAAAGACTAATTCCATAAGCAAAATGTATGTGCTGTGAAATATGAACGTATTCAAATTGGGATATTTGAATTTTTCAAATAACACAGAAAGGGGAAGACAGGAGTTTAAATTATACCATTTAATATTTACAGGTCTAGTTATAGTTTTTTTTTCTCACATTTTATATTTGTCAAACTGTGTATCTGTATATTCTGTAACAATGAGATCGCTACAAAACAGAAAGACAGATCTTATTTTCACAATAACTATTCAGCAAAATAAACTTGTCCTCCCTCAAATAATATTTTCATGTGCTTGTCATTTCTTATGTAATTTCTCCCAGGAATTTTTCAGGTAAATGTATAACAAGACTTTAAAGGTAGGGAAGTAGGTAAATGAAGAGGTACACAAACAGAGAGACCTAAGAAAAATGATGTAAAGAAGATATTTTTCAGTAGAAAAATATAATTTGTTCAGTTAAAGAATGATGTTTGTGGAGATAAAATTTCTCCTGTGTTATCTTAGCAGATATTGTCTATATTATTTGGGCTCACTAGAGCTTCTCAATGTCCCGTTGTCACTTATAGTTTGGGTTAAACAAAAAAATAAAAAAGAGCTCACACTGACTGAGCTCCTATATGTCCCATGCCAACTGCCTAATTCCTTACTTTACTCTCACTTAATATTATTCAATCTTGTGGAGAGAGATGTTAGCACGACACTCAGAGCAGTTTGATCAGGTCACAGGAGACTGTCGCCCAGGGAAACGAAGTCACTTGTGTACATTGGCAAGAGCGGATTCGGGTTCAGACCTTGACTATCCCCATGGATAATTGACGCTCATGATCACTGTCTGTCTGTCACGCTCCCCAGAATAAACGATGTTTGCTACAACATGGTTAAAACCAAACAAGAAGTCCTTTAATAGGACCTATTTCCTGTCGTCTCCCAGCCATAAAACAACTGTTCATTGGGGTTAACATTCAGTAGATGATATCTGGATGCATTAATACCTTGTTTGGAAGTGTTTATTTTTTTCTGTGAATATCAACCATTTAGAGCAAGCAATCAGAATAACATAAGAATATGTGCGCATAGTCCTAGATTTGATTCAATTATTCTGTTCACATTTTCTTTTTTCTTATGTTTAAATACTTGAAGCTGAATGAAAATTTCAATTCATGTCAGAATAACTTTGGTCGAGAACACATAGGTAAACAGATTTCACCAAATCTGATTTTTTTTCCTCTAATTCTAGTTACCTAGGGTAATACAATCAGAGGTTATATTTTCTTTGTGAATCTATATACAAACCTATGGTTTAAAACAGACAGGGTACTCTCACAATATTATCTGATTATAAGATTATGTAAAAACAATGTAAGTTATACACCCAACAGTCCAGCTATGAAAGTAATGGCATTGTTCCAAGTTCACTGAATTATCACTTTGTTCACGGAGTGTTTTCCCCAGTACTTTGTCCAGAAGTAATATTGCCATCTCCTGAGCCAGCGATTTTAATAATCATTTATACACTACTTGCTGTGAATCAGACAGTATCTGAAGCACTTTGCATAGAGTGACAGTTTCCTCTGTACACAGCTCTATGAAGAAAGTTACTATTACACCATCACACAGGTGAAGAAAGCAGTGCTAGAGAGAAGGTGGCCAACTCAGGCTCTCATCCAAGCCTTTGTCTCCAGACTTCCTGTTCCTGCTACTATGCCTGCTTGTATTCATCTCTGTGGAATCCATAACTTTCTATTCCATATGCTTTAGTGTAAATATTCTCTGTGTTCTACTAAAACATAGGTTACTGTCCAGTTTTGAGAGCCAATAATTCTCTTAGCTTAGTCTTGCGGGTGTAGACAAGACGTCTATGTAACTTGTATGACTACTTTGCTCTTCTTTCTTCCCCAGTACTCCTTTTCTGCCTTATTGCTAGTGCTCTATGTTAGCCGTAAATTTTATCTGGTTGGGAAAGGCTCTCTTTTGCACATGTACTGGTGAAGTTTTTCCAGAGTTAACACACTCCCTCAAAAGGACTCTCTTGGTGCTCTATTGAAGAAAGCAGAACACAAATGTATTGATTGTAAAAAGATCGCTATAAACCAAGAGTTTGTTTTGAGTCAGTCATTTGCTATGTTTTGCCTCATGTAAGCACAGCAAATGTGGTGAGGGAGTTTTGGCTCTATTCATCTTATAGAAAGAAGGTTCTGAAAGGTCAAAAGACTTACTTCATGAAGGTCATGCAGGTAATGACTAACTGCACTTCTTGATGCAGTCTGTCTGACAGCCAAGCATGTGAGTGGGAGGCATCGGCATCTTTTCCAGTTATATGAGAGCATCCTGGGCAGAGGGCTGAATGTAAGACAAGACTAATTCTCTCCTTGTAATGCAGCCACTTGAGAAGCCTCTACTGTCATCCCACTGGGATCACAAGCTCTCCTTTGTCACATCTCACTTTTTACTAAGCTCTCACCATAGAAATGGTAACCGGTAAGAAGTTCAATTGGCCATTGGTTCTCAACTGGAAGGTATTTTCCCCGTAAAGGAGATATGGCAATGTCCAGAGACATTTTATTACAACTAGAAAGGGATCCTACTACTATCCAGTGAGTAGAGGTCAGGAAAACTGCTGACCGCCTCTCTAGTACGGATCCTGCGATAAACAGCCATCCAGCCCCTAGTGTTACTAGTGTAGAGACTGAGAAACTCTCTGCACAAAGCTGAAATTAGAATGGTATGTTAAATATGTTAGAAGCAGTGCCAGGGAGCAGAAAGGACTGGGGAAATAAGGCAATAAGGAAAATAGAGGACCTCACTTGGGTTGGTGATGGTGACATGACATGAAGAGTCTGATAAACTTAACTCTATTTATGAATAACAATGGAAACTAGCGTCAAACAACCATGGATGCACCTGGAGGCCATAACATAAATGAAATAAATAAGACACACATGTAAATGCTATATTGTTCCTCTAGTGTGAGAAACTGGAACTGTAAATGAGGTCCTGAGTGTATGATAGGTACTGTGAAATAGGAAGACACTGTTCAAAGGGAAATGGTAAGTGGATGCGGGGCAGGAGAAAGCAAAGAAGGGAAATAAAAAATTTGATGGTAAAAAAGAAAAAAATGGAAACAAAGCTTATGTGTATGGGGAGTGGGGGTTGAAAGGCGGGCAGGGGAAAGGAGAAAATAAGAATCAAGATTCATCACATCCAGGTACACATTCCCAATGAGGAATGGGATCATAATGTTTTCCTAAAATTACCAATTAACTCAACCTATTAAAATTACCAATTCCAAGAGCTTGATCTTATTGTGGAATAATTCAGTTTTTTGTGACTGTGATGCTCACTACACTTTGCTCTTAAAAATGGAGTTGGGGAAATGGTGAGAGAGAAGAGTCAGCACCCAGCAGAACCCAGGAGCACCCACAAAACACATCTCTTCCAGTTTATCATCATCAACTCCTCTTGGGGGTGAATAAATTAGTGTCTACGCATGGCACTCAAATTGAGATTCTTGATCTTCAAGAAGTAGGGTTGTGCTAATAGATGCACGTATTTTCTGACAAGACAGTAATTAGGAAATACTATTATTACTAGGGCTGAATAACAATAAAGATAAAGACACCTGGTGTAGCTGTTCTCCGTTCCTAGCCCTGTGAGAATGTCTAACCAAGAATAAAAGCTCATCAATATTGAAAAACAACTGAAAGAACTTACAATATATGGTGGGCGTAATAATGTCACTCTCCATTTCACTGACAGGGTTCTTTACGAGGCAGCTGTAATTCCCAATGTCTTCCTTGGTCACTGGCGCGATGTGAAGAGTGTTGTTTTGGGGAGAAAAGGAGCAAGTGGGACTGGTACGGACGGGCTTCCCATTTTTCCGCCACTGGTAAACGAGCCGGGTGCCTCCTTCCACCTGGCATGTCAAGGTCATGTTCCCCACGTACTCCACAGCCCCAGAGGAAGGATGATTCTGCACTACTGGCTTTGTGACAGGGTCTGCGAAACCAAGCAACAGAAGTATATTGTTTTTGTATCCGAAGAATTATAATAAAACTCCATGAAGTCTTTTAAATATTAAATCCTGTGGAAGTAATACTGACATTTTGTACTTTGTAAATATAGACTGTTCAGGCAATAATTAGCATAAAATACCTACCAAGTAAATGAAAAATAACGTGAGAATATTATGCATAGTCAGAATTAACAAAACTCTAGAACTTTCTCTTCACAGGATATCTAATGGAATTCTTCCCTCTGTAGGTGATGTGTTCAGTGGTTGAGAACTGTGGCTTTTAAAAAATGTCCTGTTCATCATGCTTTCTTCAACACCATAGAGGTGAATGTTCATCGGCGAGCTTCATGAGGTCATCAGCCTCTCCTGGCTTGCCTGACTCTTCCCAGATCAGCTGAGTGAACCTCTAGCATCTTCAAGCTATTCAGCTCGTGTATGATTTGCTACTAGAGAATTGAGGGGTAGTTTTACAGACACAAACGATTTGATGTGGGGGAAGTGATTGTAGGTTTTTATTATTTTGCATTTGTGTTGCAAGATTATGTTAATTATTTTAACAAATCAAAATCTACATTTCAACCTTGACTTGAGCAAATATTAAAATAAAATATCTAATTGAGAGTATATCCAATTAGAGGTATAAAAGACAATGATAACAGAAATTCCTGTTCGAAAATCAAGTCACAGAAAACTAGTTTTATACTGCATTACCAATATGGCACACAATGAAATAAATAAATAAATTTCCAAGAATGAGCAAATACTTCCTCACTGAATTTTAACTTTGAAATTAATGAATGAGGGTGATGATTTCACCTACGTTGATAACCATTTCAACAACATTCCTCAGGATTTGAGTTACTTGGCTCTTTGTTTGATTAAAAATAGTGACTTGTCCAACATTACACTGAACTCAGGGCTAAAAGGGTGAACATAAAGTAGCTCTGAGTCTGGCTACATTTCTCACTTGCATTTGGAGAAATATATATCTAATAATTTCCTTCACAAAGAGAATAAGATGACTAAGAAACTAAGAGACTAAGATGAATAAGAGACTAAGAACTGGATTCATACTTAAAATCCCAAGTGAGCTTTGAGTTGAGGCAGATGCTTCCTTCCCAGACATATTTAACTTGAGACACATCTTCCTGTAATGCAAAAATGTGCATCAGGGCTCTAGAAGACTAAACTCTCCGGGTCAAGAGAAAGAAAACAGAGACAAGGAGGAGGAAGTCTGGCAGCAGTCTGTAGGCCAGCTAGGGAGTTCTGAAATCTCCCGCATATGTCAGCACGGGTAGATTCAACCCCATTTGGTTCAATCTTTTATCTTTCCTGGTAACAACATACGATTCAGAACAGCGTTTGTTTACATTATTAATATTTAAAATTCAGAACAAATGGTGTTCATGTATTATTTATAAAATGTGTTTCAAGCACAGATCGGTGTGGAAACATATATGATATAGGATAAATAAGTAACATGTTAATGGTATGAGGAGAAGAAATCATTAAAATAGTTACTGGTTTATGATCATACACTTGCCTAGGACAATACTATATATAACTCAGATGTACAAATTCCTCTTCTGAGAAGGATATTTTTTCAGGCCCTTAAAGCATGGAAAAGCTTATAATATTATAATTTCACTTAATTAAAGTTTTGATCAGACTGGCCTGAGAAGCCAGTCAAATGGAATTATGCAAATATAAATATGCAATATGTGCAGAGGGTAATAAATGCTCCAGAGAAGAGAAAATCAGCATTGAAGGCAGTGACTTGACGATGTGTGTTTGAGGAAGTAAGATTAGAGTTTGTACAGGGCGGTTAGGAAGGACCAGAGGTAACGTAACATTGAACCTTGAAGGAAATGAGAGGGATACCAGGGAGAAAACCCACTGAGGGAGACCAAGAGCGAGGTCCTCACATGCGTTTGTCTGGCTGAAGGACGAGCAAGACGTGCACAAGCAGAACAGAGTGAGGGAGGGGAGTGGAGGTAAGAACTGGATCGTGGAAGTGCTGGTGTCCACGGGAGCTGGGAGGATTTTAAGCTGCAGAAGCAAGGAGCCCAGGGGCTGGCTGGTAGAACTGTCCTGGCTGCAGCGGGCGTTGCTGGGTGGAGACATACAGGGTGGTGAGAAGTGGATGGACTCTGTCCATAGTTTGAAGATAAAGTCGACAGGTTTCCTTGTGGTTTGGATGTGGATGAAAGAAAAGGTGATGATCAGACTAGCCCCAAAACCTGATCAAATGGAATGAATATTTACTAAAATAAGAAGTACTGTCAAATAAACAGGTCTAGAGAGGAAAACCCAAGTCAGACTTTGGGCATAGCCTATTTAAGGTATGTCATTTACACATCTGAATAAGAAAAACAAATATCTAAAAAATGCTTACCCTCATTCCAGAGGGAACTTCCAGAAACTTTTTATTGCTGTTATGTATCATGCTGGTGTTAATTTTTCCCTAAATGGTGCTGGACACTGTACATATCTCTTATATGCATGTCTGATTTAATTTGCAGGAAACCTCATGAAATAGACAACAGTGTTATTAGTGTAATGACACGGTGGGGCTTTAAAGATTAATTGATTCATCCGAAGTTACATGAAGCCCAGCAACTTCAGTGTCCCAAGCCTGTGCTCACTACACACTAGCCTGCTATAAAAGGCAGGGTGGACTCACCATCGACAGTGACTTGAATCTTCTGACTTGAGGATAGAGTTCCATTGCCTTGAATGTTGACCTTCACAATGTAATTACCTTCATCATCAAACTGCAGTGGGTTAATGAGCAGAGACGCATTGGGTGGCATCATGGTGAACTTGTGCTGGTATTCCAAGTCAGGAACGACAGACTTATTCACAGAGCTCAGTAAGTATTTGGGCATCGTGTGGGGTCTCTCGAACAGCCATATGACCTGGATGTCTGATGCCACTGTGTGGAAGCCATAGTGCACAGGGAGGTAGAGGGCCTGGCCTCTGATGGCATGGACGGTGTGCGATGGCACGGTCACCGTCAGCCCGGAACAAAAACCTGATACAAAGCAAAGGAAAGCTATGAAGATCTTGGGCCACATTTCATAATCCACAGAGGAAACTGCAGAGAGAACTTGATCCGATGGTAATCCTCTCCAGAAAAAAGATTTCTAAGTACTGACCATTCTAGTACCAGTTATAGGTAGAGGTAAATATTTGCCTCTGAAACCTTCTGCCTGTTAAAATCTCCACCCAAAGAATACTGATTGCATGACTTCCCTAAATGCAAGATGAAAATGAAAAGCAGAAGTTGTTGTCAATGGCTGTTAAAGAATATTGAGAAAAGAGAACAGAAACAGACTATTAGCTCTAAAGTCCAATGAAACCATTAAATATTTATATTTATGACTATCTTAATGTTAGTATCATACTCTGTCCTAAGCAAGCTATGTAATTTCAGATACTAGTGGGTGACATTCTTTCAAAACAATTTCCCAAAGTCTTCCCAAATGGCTTAATATTCCATTCTTTGGAAGTTTTCTCCTTTAGTTAAAGCCTTGGTATTAAACCATTATCAGCATGACCAGTCATTCCTGCCCAGAATAGGACAGGGACATGTTTGAGGAACAGCAAAGGGGAGTCACAGATGAGCAGGGTGGAGGAGGAGGAGCACAGTAAGCTCTGAGGTCAGGAGGACGGCCAGGAGAGACCTGCTGAGACTACAGGACAAGGGGGGAAGATGGGCAATTTTGCTCTGAGATGAATATAAAACTGCATTTTTGGCCACAGAGGGAAATAAAGTTTCCTTATGTTTTTATGGTTATTTTTAATTTGTTTGTTTTTTTATGGTACTGGGGATCAAACTCGGGTCCTTCCAAGGTAGGCACAGTACCACTTGAGCTAAATCCTCGGCCCTTCCTCTTATGTTTTCTTAGACTCACTCTAGCTGTTGTGACAGTGTTTTGAACTATGGGTCAGAGTAGGAACAGAGAGACTACTTAGGAGATATCTGCAATAAAACACACAAGGGACGATGGTGCTATGGGTGGGCCAGGGTGCTAGTCAGCGGTATCACAGGAAAAGACTGATGGTGCTGAGGTTTGCTAACATAATGAGGGTGGGATATAAGATACCAAGTAGAGTCGAGTGACTTAAATGTTCTTGACATAGTTGGGCTAGAAGAATGAAGTTGCAACTAATAAATTTATCATGGGTGGGAGAACTGGTTTTATGGTGTAGAACAGAAGACAGGTTTGGCCATGTTTATTCAGAGATGCAGTTTACATATCTAGGAAGAAATGTTGAGGACAAACTGGACAGGAAAGTACGATGAAAGTGTTTAGGAATGAGAGGTCTGGACAGCGCCTGGGCTTACCAAACAGCCTTGGCGGCCCAAGAATTCACAGCTGTGTCTCACATTATAGGTTTCTTTATAGTTCATGATTCCTTGGAAATAGCCCTTTTTTATTTTTAGGTCTTTTGAGGCAGGGTCTCGCTTTGTAGTTCAGGCTGGCCCTGAGCTCAGCCTCGAACTCACATCACAGCAATCCTCCTGCCTCTGCCTCCCGAGTGCTGGGATAACAGGCGTGAGCCACCACGCCCGGCACTGTGGTATGTGGTACTGGTTGCTGCTGGGTGTGAGTCTCCACGCCCAGTATGGTATGTGGTTACCGGGGATCTAACCCGGGCCCTTGCGCTTGAAAGACAGGCGCCGGAACCACTGAGCTAACTCCCCGGCCCGGAAATAGCCCTTTTTAATATTAAACTATGATATCTTGTTTAATGTTATTTATAATTTCCCTGCATTTGGGAAGAACAAGAGTGCTCCTTAGCTCGGACCACCATGCTTCTAGAACTCTAAGTGTTTTGCATCCAAACTTTCATTTTTAAAACAATCTCTCCATCATAGGAACATTTGAGATTGTGGAGGACAGAATGAGAGGAATTTAAATATGGCATATTTTGAGCTGTGGGAGACAAAAGTGAGACAGTGGAGACAGTGAGCACAGACACTGGAGGAGATTATTGTGCGAAGGAGCAGAAATGTGGAGTAGAGGTGGGGCAGGTTTGTACAATGTGAAGCCCAATTTTTCGCTGTTAGGAAAGATCCACTGGAAAGGGAAGTGTTAAAGAAGCAGAGATGGCCAAAGGTAGAATAAAGTCCTGGAGTAGATGAGGATGGAAATTAGGACAAAAGGATCAATCTGACACTTTCCGTTTTCCCACTACAAAGTGTCAGCTCTGTTGGTCGCACTCTTCCCTTGCTACGAGGAAGAGAGGCTCTAAGATTCACCAGGTCACATCATGGAACATCATTGACATAGAGAGAGGAAAGTGGGAGAATCTCTGTCTCTCAGAAAGATTTCTTTGGAGAAACTCAAACAGGAAGGGCTGCTCCTAGGAAGAATCAAATTTGACCAGTGGTAAATTTCTCATTTTCCTTTCCTAGCAGAGCTGGGAACAAAGATTGCCACTGTTTTGGCACCTGGTGAGCTGTAAGTAGAGAATGAGACTCGGGTTTTCAGGGAAGTTAGAGGAAAGCATTTCGCAGGAGAAACACAAAGCGAAAGAAGAGAGATGAGAGAGAAAAATGATGCGTAGACACTCAGCTAGAAGCAAACAGAAAGACAGAGGTGCATGACACCAGAGAGAACCAGACTTGGTCTCACAGTCTCTGTAGACTAAGGGATGGGGTCTTGCTTTTAGAATGTTAAATTTGGGGGATTCCTTCCAAGTTTAAGTGATCAGAAAAAGAGGGAACTATTCCCAGAGGGAACTGGGAAAACTGTAGGGAAGATAAAGTGAGTTTCAGAAAAGGATTAGTTGGATATGATCAGAGACAGAAAAGAAGATGGGAGAGTAAATCAGTGTCTTAAAACTAGCTATGTCAATTGAGTGTGCTGGCACATGCCTGGAAATCCCAGGACTCTGGGAGGCGAAGCAGGAGGCTGAAGCAGTTTGCACTCAGCTTGGGCCACTCTGTGACCAAGTAAGAATCTGTCCCAAAAAGCAGGGGAACCTGGGGTCTGGGTCTGTCAGAGACCCTCTGTCCAACCTCCAGGACTGAAAAGTAAACAGACAAGCAGTACCATCTGGATGAAAATAGGAAAGGATTCCTTGTAGTGTGTGTTTCCTTACAAAACAAAATCATTCACACACATTTCACTTAAGTTCCTGTAAAGTTCCTGGTAAGCAATAAATAAAAAGTAGAGTTTTTAATTATTTAAAAAAAATTTTTTTGAGACAAAGTCTCACTTTTGTAATTCAGGCTGGCTCTGAGCTCAGCCTTGAACTCACAGCAATCCTCCTGCCTCTGCCTCCCAAGGGCTGGGATTACAGGCATGAGCCACCATGCCTGGCACTGTGGTATGTGGTGCTGATTGCTGGTGGGCATGAGACTCCACACCTGGCATTGTTGTATGTGGTTACCCAGGATCGAACCTGGGCCCTTGCGCTTGCAAGACATGTGCTGGAACCAATGAGCTAAATCCCCAACCCAAAACTAGATTTTTAAAAATATCCATCATTACTAACTTACGATATGTAAAACATGACTTTCACTACATTGTATGTATTGGTATCTTCTGTTTTATTTGAGTGAAAAGTAAAATATTTATGAGGGTTTCACAATTCAGTTCAGATCTTGCATTCCTCCTCTGCTATCCACTAGTTAATATTAAATATGTTGTGTCTAAATTGCGTGGAAATAAGAGTATTCAGGAATATATTCTCTAAACTTTCAGTGAGATGACTAGACCAAATACTTTGATAAAGCTGAAAAGCGACTGAAATGGGACAGCTCAGTAAAAGTGACACATTTGGGATAAAAGGTGCAAAAGGATAAATTTGACAATTTCCATTTTCTCACTACCCAATATCCAACATCCATTTTCCAGTTATGCAACCTTAGATAAGTTATTATACTGATCTCCATCTGTTTTCTCACTTGTGAAAAGAGGATAATATCAGATGAATTCTAAGACATTTCTTGAATCGTTAAACTTTTATGTCTTGACACACTGAGGCAATTTTTCTCAGGGTAGCAGCTTCCTACATTTGAAGGGGAAGGACCCAAAGAATCTTGAAGTATTGATTCTTGGTTTCTAGGCAACTTATTCAGTTGTCAGTCCTGGATGTTATTAAAGATGAGCCGGGAATTCATATCAATGTTCTGAGAATTCACTAGGAAAAGCTTCCCGGGTGCTGACATAAAATGACTGTCTCTGGTAGGGAGCGGTTTTACTGTTGACTTCCTGGTCCATTTAAGACATTTCACAGCTCAACCTAGAAACTAATGTGAGACTGAGAGGTCAAAGTAGTTGGCCTGGATGTAATTTTAGCTGATCTTCTTGTCATTTGGGGAAGTTCTTACAGAAGAGGTTTTTGGGTTAGTTTTTTTTTGGGGGGGGTGGGACTTTTTTTTTTTTAATTGTTTGGTACTTAAGGAAAAAACCCTTTTAGTCTACCTTCCTTGTAACTGCACTAGGTAACATTCTGGAAATGGCTGGGAGGCGCTGCTCTACTATCACATGAAAAGACTGCTGAGGGTTTCTACCAGTAAAGTTATGAGAAGAAAATTTTATTTAATAAAACATTAAATATAATACAAATATTGCAGCCTGAGGAAAACGTGTCTATTTTGGTAGAAAATATTACTTCTTATAGCATTCATGATTATTGTGTAAGGTGGAGGTGGGGAGCTAGTTCTTTGGGCTATTTTAGAGACTGCATCCTGCAATAATACCTTAAAAGATATACAGCCATTGACATCTTTGAATATCTTCAGTGCTTCTAAGTTTCAAACATCTATGTTTTCTTTCCAAATGGGTGCATGACAGTGAGAGCAGAACTCTTACAGCAGCGGTATGCTTACAGATTGCCTACGCTATTTTTTATGAAATAAAGTCTAAATAACAAAGTATAAACATGCAGCAAGGAATCATTTTTCTTAAATAGTATCTTATTTCAGTTACCTAAAATCTCTGCATTTTTCTGGTATGATATGAACCTATTAATGATATAACCCATATGGTTTAATTGGGGAATAAATGGACAGTTGGATGCTTTACCGATGTTTTCATTCTACACGTTACTCTTGCTATCAGTGTACCTTCCTCTACACATGGGGCACACGCATGCTGGCAAACAGAGAAATTTACTAATTTAGGAAAATTTGCTTCATTTTGAGAAATTTTCAAGTGCTCTTTTCTAGTTTTGTGAGAAAACCCAAAGGACCAAAACTAGTAATTTTACAAAACCATCTTCTGTATGAACAATTAAACTTCAGGAGAGTAAGTAATATAAAAATTAATTAAATTTTAACTCTCCCTTGATACTCCAAATATTTGGATTTGAACAGATTAAGTTTTATTAAATTCACTGATGGTTTCTGAACATAAAAAGAAAGACAGACTCTTTGCACATAAGGGAGTAACACTAAGAGACGGAGAATTCCATTTATAATCTGGCATATAAAATTATAGCACTCCTTTCTCTTTTAGAGACTGTTTTAAGATGCATAACAGTATCTTTAAAAAGTACACAGTATTAAAGAAAATTTGAAGTTATACTGAAAAATGAATTGATAGTCCAGTAACAAAAGACTTTCTATACCAGTTTCACTGTACTGAATATCAACATTTGGCTTCACAAAGTGACCTCTTCTGTAGCCTAAAATAGCTGACGTTTATTTCCCAGATTACCATGCATGGTGTTAGCAAGCATAACACAAATATTGTTGGCTGAAAATAAACCCTTGCATCTTTGAAGAAAATAAAAATTATGAAGTTGTATTTTGAATAGACTGTCTAAACCATACATTTTAGTCTTCAAATTTTTAGATATTTTAAATGAGAAGATACATACAAAAATTCAACATCTCTAAAGGCAAAAAGATTGACTTTTTTTTTTTTTTTTGAGACAGGGTCTCGCTTTGTGGTTCAGGCTGGCCCTGAGCTCAGCCTCAAACTCACATCACAATCCTCCTGCCTCTGCCTCCCGAGTAAAAAGATTGACATATTACTCATGATCTTTAAAGCACACCCGCTGCAGTGAAAAGTAAATGTGGATAAAAACGACAATCTGGAAATATAATAATAGATTTAATTATTTACAGATATATAATTTTGTTAAAGTATGTCTTAACTTTTATTTTAGTCAAATTTCTCAACTAAACTGTCTCCAAGTTCTTCTTAAGGCCAATTACAAACATATTGCTTAAAAATGAGATGTTGGATTGTTTTAAAATAAAAAATAAATGGGACACTCAAACAAGATATTTCAAAGCTAAGAGAAAATGGTAAAGTCTAGTTATAGTTCGATTTAAAAAAAATTTCAAACAGTGAAAAATCTATCATAGGCTTTATTTTGATAGCAAACACTGTAATAACTGAAATAATAACAACTATAAATAATAACAACTTTAAAAATTTATACTGTACATTTTACATGACAGACAGTCAACATGATTTATGATGATAAATATAACAAAATATATTAGTATAAGTAAAGCATTCAAGAACAGAGAAAGCCTAAAACTAGAATTGCTTGTGTAGCTTAATTTGTGCAAGGAATAATGCCTTCTTTTGAATATCTATCTGTTGCGTGTAAACAAAATAAGGAGCTAACTTGAATTTTAAACTCTATAAGCAGGAAGTTCATCAGAGAATATCTGATAAATACAATGTAGATGGGTAAAAACAGTGGGAATGTTAAAGAGGGATTCCTTTAAATTCTAGGGATAAAGATGAGAAAGAGAACAAAAACTAAGCTACAAAAAATTAATAGGGCTAGACACTGGGCAAAGAGAAGCTAAAGATGAAAAAAAGTCCTTTCTAACACTTTGCTCTTCGGTCAGTTTACGTCTTTATCTTTTTCCATGTTTTACAATATATTAGATAATTTAAAATAAAGCAGAATTGGCAGTTTACAACATCTTTTTAACTGCATCTTTCATTAAAGGAAAGTTTTTAATGAAAAGAAAATCATTTTCATAAAGTGTTGAGTTTCACTGTCAACATTAACAATTCCATGGCCTCTTTGAATTTGTCAAAACAAATGCAGTTACCTCTGTGTAAATTCTGTTAAAAAAAGGAAACCCATTTGCTTTTTCTGATGTCTTAATTTTCTTAGTGATCATGGGTGACAATATAATTGCTGTTTCAAGAAAACAGTCACTATCTACTTACTGAACCCGATTGCTCCTAAATTTTCTTTGCCACTGGAACATCATTTTATTGTTAAAAGATTCTCATCTACTCCTCAATTTTTCTGAGAGAATCTATACTCTGTAGCAAATTTTTAAGATATACCCACTAGTAAAAAACAAAACAAAACAAAACAGCAACAAAAGTCAGACACCTAAAGCACAAATCATTCAGGGCCTTACCTAAGAGGAGGAGGTGGATTGTGCACTGAAAGGTCCCAGCAGAGCGACTGTGGGGCTCCATGGAAGCATCCTGTCCCTGGCACACAGAGCCCTGCTCTCAGTGGCAAACTGGTTCATGGACCAGCGTCTGCTGGTTTATTTGCATGGGAAATGAGCAGTGAGGTAAGACCCTGGCCTGCCTCTTGCTTCTATGATTTGAATACAGAATGATGTGTATACAAAAGACAGAGGGAGTGGGGACACCTGTTGTGTGCTTTGCAGGAATACAGGCGTACGACTTTCAGAAGGGTTTCTTAGTGGTTATCGCGAACTCTCAGTATGTTTTATAAATTATTCTTTGTTATTACTCATCACAAAAGGAAAAACATACTTTCGGAAGACTATTGAGAATGAATGTGCCTTCAGAATAAACCAAAACAAAACTGGATTCCTCTCAAGCAATACCGTACCATTATTTTGAAACTTGAGATTTTCTGTAAAACCTGAAATAGTTTAAGACTCCATGCAACAGTTATTAATCCTCATGATGTCACTAATTGAAGATTAGCACCAGAGATGCCAAACACAACACCAGCGAGTCTTTAAATTGTGTTTTTCTGTCACATTTCTTATTACAAACAACTGCTGTGGTTTTATCTAATCTTACAGATTCATTTTATTTTTAGAAGCAGGTCGCAGGTGTGTTTCCAAGTGGGGCCGAAGCTCACATCATGCATGGTACTAACCCAGAGCCTGTGCCAACACATACTGTCGGAGGCCAAATTGCACAGCTGAAACCTAGAGGAAGCAAATCAGTGTTGCAGAAGAGGTCTCGCCTGCTCCGTGGTGTCGTGGTACCTGCTCCTTGGATTCGCCTCTCCACTGTCGCAGCAGTCTAAGCACGTCTGCTTAAATTTACTAAGTTATGAGTTAATTCCCTCTTGCAAGAAGGCTTCCAGCGCAGTAAGTGGAAAGCATATGACCAGTCCGCATCAGATCAAATGAAATGCCTTGCACGAGTCGGTTCTAAAGGTGAGACTCAATGAAGTTCCACGATGAGAGAAAAAGGAAGAGTACTGCTCCGGTGGAAGTAAAGGCTGAAAGGAATGATAGCTGTTTTGGAGTCTAACTTGGCTCCCCCAGGCACAGGAAGTGACTACGGAGAAATCCGCGTCCTCCTCCGAGGTCACTTCACCATCTCTCCTTGCTTCTGAAACACGGCGAGAGCCCTCAGCTGCCCGGAAAGCTGGACCGCGGCCTTCTCTGCTGTGCCTCTAGATCTTGTACACAGATCTGTTCAGCATTTATTTCACAGCCTCAATTTATTTGATTAGATGTTTATTTTCCTGCTGAATTCCTCAAAGACGGAGAAAAATTGTATTTGCGGATCCTTAGAATGAAAGCATAGTGCTTCACTAGCATTTTTGTCAAGATGTTTATCCCAAACTCCAAATGCTCTTGGGCCTATGCCTTCTGATTCTCAAGTGATACTTAAGAAAGGCACATAATGTTCAAAGTTGGGCTTCATAGAATGCAATCTGGATTTTGATAGAGAAATTGCACTGGTATCACAGTTCTCCCATCACAGAGATCAATCATGATCTCCAACTGCTATTGTCAGCTATGCCCTTTCTATTGCTTTCCAATTAAGTGATGGCTCATTACGAAGAGTCTTAGGTCACTGGCAGAATGAGTGAAGAAATACATACAATGGTTGTATGTTTTCCCTAATGTTAGATGCACTCAATTTAAAACATTTTATTATAATTTTTCTTACATAAATTCTTTTATGACACAAGGTGATAGTTGATGTTATATAAATAAACACAATACCAAAACACAATAAATAAACACAATATATTTGTGGTTTTCTCCTGTTGTGACATACAGTAAAAAAGTCACTCTAACCCAGCGGGACACAGTTTAAGGAAATGCTACCTGGAGTACGTAGACACGGTGCTCTCTACTGGTGGGTTTGTAGAAGGAAATTCTTACCTACGGCTGTAATTTCTGAACTCAGGATGTGGACACAGGAAGTTATATAACCAATGTTCAACTTTGACTTCAACCGTTGCCAATTTTTACATACTTCTGAAAAATATCTGGAAGCTTTTTATCATTGTAAGAAATTTACTGTTAATATCTTGCATCGTAGTTGGAACCCACTGGGGAAGCGCTGCTCTGTCACACTGACCAGGATGAAAAGGCTTAGAGCTGTACTGTTGACTTATCTTAGGTATATTTACCTTTAAAGTGAGGTGACTGATTAACTTGAAACAATCTATATCCACGGTGACCAAACTGCAAACAATGCAAGGACCAATAGGATAGGGTGTATGTATGCAACTGTATACGAACATAAGCAGTCCTATGCAGGTGTGTCTGTGTGTGTGTGTGTGTGTGTGTGTGTGTGTGTGTGTGTCTGTGTGAGTGTGTTGGAAGGGCAAGGCTCTTTGTTACCTTTCAAGTAAAACTAGTATAGTTTACAACCTGTGGAGCATTTTGAAATGGCAAAAGGAGTGTGTGTGGGGGGGAAAGCGTGTGATATGCCAAAGTCAACAAAGAACAGTGGGGCCTAAAAAAAAAACTGGGGAGAAAAAGAGTTTTCTCACTTTAATTGGACAGGGCCTAGAAAGGGTCAGCCTACGGAAAGGGCTAGTTGCTAGAGGAGGTGCTCAGATAGGCCTGGGTATGTACTAATGTTCACGTCTGAATACAACGCTGCCTCTCATGGTCCTAACTCATCTTCTGTGACTGTTAGCTGACATGGAGGAGTATGTTCCCTTCTGGGCACCTGACTAGGTTACTGCTTTGCCTGTAGCAACCATTGCATTTACTCAGGAAGTACAGTTGGACTGTCCCAGACGGGCCAAACTTCTCTATCACGTCGACATTTACAGCAAGACAAGAAATGTATCTTCCTAATCATGTCAGGACTTCAGTTTTCATTTGAGTTTGGAAAGGCTACTCCTGCTTCAGCCATTAGAAACATGTTTTTATACTATTAACCTGCTAATGCTGTTACCCAAAACCAGTTCTGATTGCTTAACTCTGAACTCTGATGTTCCAGTCTGCAAAAACAGGTCTGGCTATCCTTTTCCAGGGTACTGTTATCCAGGAAGATATCCTTAAGACTTGATTGCAGGCCATCCAAATTTTCCATTCGTTGATAGCCTACCACTACCAACAGTTAATAATATATACTGCAAAATGGGAATGAAATAATATACTCTTTTTTTTTCAAAAAGTGTTACGTAGGGCACTTTTATATTGTAATAGGCTTGCTGGTATAGTTTCTTTAGACAACATCTGGGATTTGTTTCCCAGATACTTGCAGCTTTTGGGTTCCCAATTCTCCAGTTTGTAAGAAATAAACTAAACTAAAATGTAGAGTATTAGAGTAAAAGTTTTAATGCTTTCCAGAGTCAGATAACTATGAGAAGAACTCATCTGCTCAAATTTTGCTAATAATGCAAAACCTGGTTTAAAACAAAAAAGAGTTTTAGATCACCCTTATCTTTGTGTAGTTGAGTATTTGAGGGAGAAAATTCTGGGGCTGAATCTAGGTTGCAGTTCTGGAGCAGGCTCTAGTAAAATGTATGGATTACAAACCTATATGGACAAATATTCTTATTGGTAAAGTGTGGGTCCGAAGTGTTGGGCTGCCTGTAAGTCACTAATGATCTGAAGCCAAGAATTTCAAAGAAAATAATAACATTACAGTAGCATACACTTCAAGTGAATCTGAATAATCAGGTTGGAGAACTACTGGAGTGGACTATCTCTAAAGTGCAAGTATTCAACTAAACTTGAGGTCACAACCACACCTTACAAAACTGTGTAATACAGATGTTGCCTTGTTGCTTCAAATCAACACGTGTTTACTGAATTGAGTTTTATGTTGTATATTAATATGGTTGGAAATTTGTTTCTTTTGATGTTTTCAGGAAGGAATTTCTGATGTTGAACATTTTCATACACCAAGCATAATCTAACAGTTAAGATTAGATCAGACAAAGAAGGAACTAGAATTTCCCTAAAGTGACTGGACTGTTTTTGGTGGTGATGGTACTGAAGAACAAATCTAAAGGCATTTTACCACTGAGATATATCTTCATCTTTCTAATTTAATTTAATTTAATTTAATTATTAGATAGAGTCTTCTTAAATCACCCAGGTGGGATTTTAACTTGAGGTTCTTTCTGTTTCATTTTCTCCAGTGCTGGGGATCAGATTTTTTTTGGGGGGGGGTGGGTACAGGAGGTAGAACCATTGAGCTACACCTCCAAACATGTTATTATTTATTTATAATTTTGAGACAAGGTCTTGCTGAGTTGCTAAATTGCCCAGGCAAGGCATGAATTTGTGAACCTCTTGCCTCAATCTCCCAGCATTCTGGGATTACAGATGTATTTAAGAGGTTAGAAAAAACAGAGTAAAGAATGCATATGGATGATCATAATTTCACAAGGAATTACTGAGTGTAGTGATAGTGACAGCAGTACGTACAAGGTCATTTTTTGGGAGCAGAAAACTAAGCAGAATTATGGCACAGCAATTTAAAATTTATAAATTGCATTCACTTACATCGCCTCATTTTATCCACACAGAATCCTATGTCAAATACTACAAATATTGTAAAAATTAATAAAAAGTCTTTCAGATGTTAAACAGAATGACAATTGAAAATAGCCTCTAGATTAATGTCTCCCAAACTTAATCATTTTTATCGTCTTTATTATTCTTACCATTTTTGTCTAGTACCCCCATACTAATATTTTTCATGAGATTAACATGATTTAACATTTTAGTTATCCTAAGCAGTATTTTTGAAATCATATGTCTGTGTCATAGTTTTTTAAACGCACATTTAAAATGTTGGTGCTTCAGTACAACGTAAGAAACATTTATTTCAAGCATCTGAACGATCAGTTTTTTCATTTCTGGTTGCCGATTTGCGGTAATCTTAGGCAAGGTCCTTTACTTTCCCCATACCTGTTTCATTACCTTTTAAATGGAAATAATAGTAATAACCTCATAGGATGCTCATGTAGATATACGAGATGATAGTCGTAAAGGTATGAGCAGAGTTCCATACATGTGGTAAGCTTTTGATAATGTTAACATCTATTGTTAGTTCTGGATACACATTTTTCTGATATTTTCACAATTTTAATTTTTTTTAAAACAGAGTTTCCCAAGACTTCCCTATTAATTCCCTAACTTAACTAAACTGCGAAAGTTGAAAGGAGGAATTTAAAATGATTTGTTTTAGCTCAACTTGCCTTAGGTTATGCAGAAAGTAATCTTACAGGTTGAGCTCAAGCAAAATCCTTTCGTTTTAGAGCTTTTTCAAGGATGCCAAGTCCAAAGGAGAACAGTCTGAACCCTGATCAGCTGCCTCCTGGACAACCAGGACCCCGCCTTTCTTTATGTAAAATCCAGCGCCACTAGGCGACTTCCAGTTTATAGGGCCGTGTAGAATGCCCATTCTTGAAGGCGTCCATTTTTGTGTCAGTCTCACATTTTGCTCCCTCGCCCCTCCAGACCACGTCAGTTTGTTTTTTGCCTCTTCGGTATATATTTCTTAGCTCGACGCTTGGTTATCTAGTACTTTGATTTCATCCCCGCTGAAGAAGCGTTTCGAGGAATACTTATAGAGTTAATTGAAACACCCGCCGCTTTCCTTGCTGGGAAATGTAGTACCCGGGCTGCCTCCTTCTCGTATTGTTTCAGCCGGCGGCCACAGGAAGACTACAGCTCCCAGGATGCTTAGGGAAAGCAGGCTGACCCTGTGGGAGACTTCACGTGACTACTCACTATGGCTGCCCTGTGTTAGGGCCAGCTGTGTGGTGGTTTCGGTGTGAGTTGTTAGTTCCTTTTGGTCTTGTAATCACCTCACGATTTCGACATGCAAAAAATAAAATCTCTCATGACCCGACAGGTAAGTCCTGATGCCTGAAGCTAAGGCCTTTTTCTTCTAGGCTGGGAGAGGAGCCGAGATGTTCATTTCAGTGGGCGGCTGCGGTTGGAGACTTAATTTATAGGTGGTGGCCGGTTTCAGAGCCACCTGGTACCTCGCTGCACACCGGTAAACTCACCTGAACTGCCTAAGCGTAATCCCTGATCTGGTGGGTTGCACTGTTCTAGAGATATTCCTTCAGACAAGGTCAAAGAGGGAGTTAGACTGTCTTTGTCTCCCCTCGTTTCCTTTTTGTCACCTTTCCAGGACAGCCTCAGCTGTCCCTCAGGATCCCCCGCAGCCTGGCTGGCTGGCGTTTGTGACGAGGTGATCTGGGAAGAGAGGTGGGGTCTCTATGATAGAGAAAACCTGAGAAGAGTGAGAAAAAAATTAAGAGGATGATGTGAGGATAAAATACGCAACGTTGTGATTTGGGGCAACTGTCCAAACCTTGTAGCTTTGTTTTTGGATGTGAAAATGAGAATAATAATTACTTTGTGTACACCTTATCTCACAGTTCTGTTAGAAATGCAACTTGTAAAATAGTGTCCTTGTTACGGCAAAATAATGGTCACTTGGGCCAAAATAATACTTACTTAATTTCTAAAATAACAATTCTCTAATAAGCGAAACATTGTTTAGTGATTTTGAGAAGTTGGGAGAATATGAACGATAATCATTCAATGAAAGGTTCAGTTGGGATGCTTAAAAAAAGCATCCCAAATTCTAAATTAAATTAATAGAATTCAGAATTGTAGAGATTCTGAACAGCTTAAATGATTTCTGATGGACGATATACAAATGACCTCTGCACGATCATTTTGGTTTTGTCATTTATACTGTTGATGTTGTGAAAACACAATTAAAAGTTCTGTACATAATAAGATTTACCAGTAACATTTAGCATTCTTTCATATTTTTTTGAGAACTGATGTTTTGTTTCTTATTCTTACTTGAGAATGAATTTGGCTCATCTGCAGTAGCTGTTTGACTATGAGGAAGTTAACCTCATCTTTTTTAAGCATCTGTTTTCACACCTTTAAAATAGGAACTATAATGTGTTTCTCATAGGGTTAGCTTGGTCAGGAGAATCATATCATGTAAATGATGTCAGAGACAAATTAAGTTTGTAGGCATCATCAAGGAAATGCATAGTAATAGAGACCATCACATTAACTACATTGGTGGGGAGCACGCTGTTGCTAACTCAGGAAGTAGATAATTTCCTGCAGTTTTGGTATCTGTTTGTTTGACTTTTAAAACAGTACACTCTTTTGTTCCATATACCGTTAATCAATTGCCTTTGACTACTGGATTTGGACTAATGTTCATCAGCTGAGTTTGTGCTCTCTCTTGTCAACATTGCCTTAGTTATACAACAGCTTTGATTGGTTTATTGCTTGTGGAAATTGCAAAATTGAGTAGAGGAAAAAGTAGAAAATCCCGGATACTACTGATAACAAGTTTGTATCTCCCAAATGTAATGAAATTGTGCTGAGAGTATAATTCTTAAGCTTCAGTTAATTACTTACTGAGTATAAATTGAATTGAATCTGTGCTTAATTGGAATGGGAAAATTGAAACAACGTGTGCAGATAGAGCCGTATTATGTAAAGAGTGAAGGAAAATTAGTTTTACACAGAATTTTAAAGTCATTTTAATTATGTATTCTTATGGCTTGACTACCACATGGTTGATTGTTACACTAACTGTACTCTGTGTGGATCTAATGTGGAGAGATCCAAGATGAAAGGATTTGTTTTTGCCATTTTGGCTGTCCAAAGATCTTTGTTTGCAAAAGGGTGAGAGGGAGAGAGGCTTTGTTAGCCTTCTTTATGTAGATAAGATTGTCTTCATTTGCCGGCCTCTTTGCTTTCACTTCATTCAAGTAGTTGAATGGAGCCCTGTGTGCCAGGCCCTGTGTTCAGTTTGAGGGGTGCAACAGTGACTAAAATAGACAAATGCTAAGGCTGACATTGTGATAAGTGCTTTGGAGGAAGAGAGGATGGGGAGTCTGGGTATTGTTGGCAGTTTGGAAACATTTGTAATTTCAGATAGGGTAGTCAAGAAAGGCCTCACTGAGAAGATAATAAAAGGACCGTAAGGAAGTGAGGAAAGGGAACCATGTGAGAATCGGTGGAAGGAAGAGCAGTGCAGAGGCCCTGAGGCAGCAGGATATTTGAGGAATAGCAAGGGACCAGTATAGGTGGAGTACAGTACAGGTAGGTGAGCAGGAAAGCAGTGGGGAGGAGGGAAGGAAACAGGATCATGTGGAACCTTGTAGTTTATAGCAAAGCCATGGATTTTATTTTGAGTTAAAGGGTAGACAGAGGAATCATGCAGTCTGATGTAAAACTTCAAAAAGACCATTCTTATGGATGTTTTAAGAATAGATTAGAGAAGGAAAAAGTGAAAAACCAGGGAGGCCAACAAGACACTTGCTGTGGTAATATTTACTCAGGGGGCTAATAGTTGGAAGGTTAGGAGGCTGACTTGTGGATGTATCATAGATACAGAAGTAGCAGGATTCTCCATAGTTTGGCTTTGGGCTGGGAGGAAAAGAGAAGCATGAAGAATACGTAGCTCCAGGGCCAAGGATTTAGCTCAGTGGTTCTGGTGTCTGCCTGGCAAGCGCGAGGTCTTGAGTTTGATCCCTGGTACCACATATCACAATGGCAGGTGTGATGGCTCACACCTGTGATCCCAGCACTTGGGAGGCGGAGTTAGGAGGACTGTTGTGAGTTCAAGGCTAACCTGGACTACATAGTGAGTTCAGGGCCAGCCTGAACTAAAAGTGAGACCTTTGCTCAAAAAACTCCACATAAAACAAAAACCAAAAACACAGAAAAACCCATATAACTCCAAACAGTATGACCACCATATTGGCGTGCCAGTTTGTGTCTACATTCTGGATTAAACTGAAGAGAAGCCCATTGAAGGAAGATAGTTTTTAGAATTATTAATTTAAAAGTCTATTGGATATTTAAATAGGTAGTTAGCCGAGTAGTCTGAATTTTTTAGGAAAAATTCAGGGAGTAGGTAAAACTTCAGGAATTATAAGCATACTGATAGAAAAAAAAAAGCAACCAAAAAAAAATATGTAAGTACAAGAATCCACAGTTGGAGCTTGAGAATACAGTGTTAAAAGAGCAGGGAGAAGAGGTGAATTCTTTGCAGAAGTGTAAGAAGGGACATTCAGAAAGGTAAGAAGAAAGAAAGGAGGCAGCCAGGGCTGTGGGCTGGCAGTAGCATTTTCCATCAAATGTGGTGGGGTAATTGGAGGGCTCAACAGAGTATAGTGAGTGAAATTAGACACTGATTTTAAACTCAGAAGAAGCAAACATCATTGCTGATGCTCCTTTGGACCCGGAAGGACATAAAGTGCTGCTCTCATATACAGGAAATGAGGATTGATGTGGATGTAACTGAAGTAGTTTGAAGTGTTAATCTGACATGAACAAAGATGGAAAGTGCCAGTACAGTTGCTACTTAAATTTTGTATAAAATTAAACTGGTGATATTGTAAAAGTATTAAATACAAAACATAATGACTAAAGTGAAAGTTTCAACTTAGTAAAGGCAGAGTTTGCAGTTGTAACTATGATTTTGTGATTTAGAGAGACAAATATAACATAAAATGACTTCATATTTGTTCATAGGAATTTATTAAACTATGAATTAAAGAGATGAAGTTCTGTAATCCTGATGTACAGTTGAGTGTCAGATGTGCTTGGAGATACTTATGTGATTCTTAATAACTTTAGAGAACAATGGGTAATACTTAGAGAATGCTTGCAGTGTATCACATACTATTTTTGGCTCCCCCTGTATGTTATCGTTCATTCCTGACAGCCACCTGACAGTCATCGCCCTAAGTAGGATATAACACACAGAGTAGGTGAGTTGTTCAAGACCACAGCGAGAAGGTCAGGATGGTGGTCAGCAGCAGAGGACCAGGATCCCTGCGCTCCACTTCCTCCTGCCATGTATGCAGTTCCCAATTTTTATTACTGTTATTTTGTTCACTTGCCGGAAAATTGCCACGCATACATACTGAATAGCTGCATGGCATGACTAATTTGGAGGTAGAACCATTTTCCTAGTATTGGTATCTGTCAAATTTACATTGCAGGTATTAATTTTTTAATTGAATAGCCACAGAGAAAGAGAGAATTGGATATGTTATATTACTTCTAGGACTGCTGTTAGTTACAAAAGTCATACTTTAAGAATTATTTGTTTAAAAAACACAGCGGTTAAACTTTTAAGAGGATATTTTAGAGATGGTCATGGCTTTGGATCAAATTATAAAATTTAACTTTCTAGTGTGTATGTGTATAACATTCATGTGTTTGTATACAGTGTATACAGTGTCATGTTTATAGAAGCTTAGTTACCTAACCCAACCTTGACTTCGGACCAGTTGGATGTTGTGCCCTGGTGGTGATTCTGGATAAGAAAAACAAGGAAGATTAAAGAGCTCAAGACTAGTAAAAGACACTATTCCCCACCGCCTTTTTTTTTTTTTTAAATCACCAACAAACATTCTTGGAAACTTTATTCTGCAGTCAATTGTGTGTTCCTATGAGAGCAATGTTGAGATTGTAACAAAAAAGTAAGGAAACAAATTTTATATATATGGGGGGGTGGTAGGGTGGGTGGGGCTATGGGAAAAAATGAGAATTAAGTTGTGTCTTATACTGGTACAAATCCCCATTATGGAGTGCAATCATGATGTGTATATTTAATGTACCAATAAAGATAATAAAAAAAAAAAAAAAGAAACTTTATTCTGCAGTCAATTGTGTGTTCCTATGAGAGCAATGTGCTAAGTAGTTGGAGACTGGAGCCTGATGAAGAAGGACTTCTCCCCAATAATTTGCTCATTTCTTCAAGATTATTCTGTCCCCAGAACTTTGCTAGCCACTGGGCCGTACAGATCTGGTCTTGAGATCTGGAAGACAAAGATAATGTGCATTATTTTAATAGCTTATTTTAAAAACACAGACATAGGCCGTCAAAATCCTTCAGCTGATGTGTGCACGGAAAGTACAAGGAACTGGAGAGCAAAAAGAGAGCAGGGAGAAAATAATGAGATGTGGGATATAAATCTTAATTTAGGCAGCATAAATTTAATGCATTCATGACAGATAATCAAGGAAAGGGAAGGGATTGTATATGTATTAAGAAGCTGACATTGTTTTAAAATCTTGTAGTATTTCATGTTGTTAGTATATTGTACTGTGAACGGGAATACTATTACTTGGGCCTTTTTCCAGGTGAATTTGCTGGTGATTAATAGATAACTCCTTTTATTAAACATGTTTTGTAATATAATCTAAGTTTCCTTTCTTTTGGCCATTTTAAAATGAGAGTTACACTTCTACAGTTATGATGGTACCATTTAAAATACTATAAATCCATTCTTAGTTGATTTTATACCAAATGTATTAAGTCAGGACTGATTTTTTAAAAAATAATTTGTTTATTGTTACATTTTAGGAATACATTATGATCTCATTTCTCATCAAAAGTTTGTGTCTATACATGATATATCTTGATTCTTATTTTTTCCCATTACTCATGATTACTTTTAGAATATATCTTCTCTATATTTTGAAGCAAGAAAATTTCTGTTTTTAAAATGCTCATTTCGAAAGGAAGTAGAGCTTATGTCTATAAGGGGATGGGGGTTGTGGGTAGGTAAAGGCATGGGAAAAAATGAGAATTAAGTTCTGTCATATGTTGATACGAATTCTCATTGTTGAGTGTGATCATGATGTATATATATATAATGTACCAATAAAGATTTGAATTTTTAAAAAATGCTCATTTCTATTTCACTAGATATATTTTATCCATTTTATACTTCTTTAGCAGTTAAAATTCTCATTATCTAAGTGATTTTGTTATTTTACTGATCTTAAAATACTTATTTTTTCAGGGTCTGAAGAGCCCTCCGGAGAGCCTTAGCGATTTGGGTGCCCTTGAGAACCTGCGGGTCCCTGGAAAGGTACTGACCTACTGTGTGACCGTGGCTTCTTCCTTTCTTAAGTAAATCTCATTTTCTCTGGGTAATAATTGATTCACAGCCTCTTCTCTGCAGAGGCGTGTGCTGAGCTGTGGGAATGTTAGTCATGTGGTAGGTGTAGGACCTGTTTTCGCTTTCATTACTCTTCAGGATGCTGTGTGATTCATTATAGTAAGGCAGAAACTGTAAAAATTGGAAAATCTTTACCAATTTTTACAAATTCTTAGCTTGAAAGCATATGTATATACTATATATATATATGTTTGTATGTATATTTATTAATTTATATATATATGTAATTATTGATTGATCTGTACATTGGAGAATATGCAAAATAACTTCTTAGGACTCGTTATACTGTAATGTTCTGAGCCAGAGATTATAGTTAAATATATTTTTGTTTTGGGCAGAGATTTCTGAATAAGCAGTTAAACATGATTTATCACGAGTTGTGTAGAGCTCAGATTTTAATCTCCGATAGCCGTGACCTCAGTTTACAGCTTTCATCTCTGTTTCCTGAAAGTCTGAATTCTGCAGGCTCCCTCCAGCGGAATCGCTAGCCCTTGTTCCGGCTCTCTGTGTCTCTTGATTATCATCACTCTGGCACTTCTGAGTAACCCTCATCCTAATTTGAGGATCATATTTGGAAGTACTCTGTCTGGTGTGTTTGATATTTTAATACATGGGGCCAGTTTCTCTTGCTCAGTGATCTAAGGCTTCCCCTTAGACCGTAGTACCAGTTGCTTAGTAGGATGATTTTGCATTTTTGCGAGACATCTTCTCCCCTAAAAGTGAATTTCAAATTTATTTCTAGGCCTTTTTGTTAGGTCAACCCAAACTTACTGTTTAAATACAATAAATTTCTAGCCAGTGTATTTATATGAAGTGGTTCATATAAAAACTTAAAGACCCCTTAGGATAGTAGTTAAAAATTATTGATAGGCATCAATTGGAAGAAAAAAGATAACCACAAATGCAAACCAGGTCTCTGTTTGACTTATGCAAATATATTACCATGCATTTGAGCGTGCCTTGAATTAGATTATAGTATGTTTGAGAAGCAGTGTCAGGTGGATGAGTAAACATATTTAAAAATACATTAATGTATGTAGAAGATGTTTTTGCTATCTTTAAAACTTGAACCTTGATGGTGTCCCTGTAGCGGTAGGCAGTGGGTATTGACGATCACATTGCAGGCTCCTTATGAACTCCCTCCCCCGAACCCCATCGGGGACCAGAGCTGTGTCCCTTTGAAATAACTGGCCCTCGGTAGAGTCTGGGATCACAAGGTCAGCACATTAAGAATGCTTCCCATTAAGAGTAAGCCTGGGGCGTTGGTCTTGGCACATACCAGTGAGCTAAATTCCTTAGATTGTCAGCAGTTGATAATGAAATGCCTGATACCATTCTGTGAACTACATGGAGCCTCACTCGGAGAGCCTGAGGGGCTTCTCAAATGCTAGGGGGCAAGCGGTGATGTCGCCTTCTTTCTGGAAGGTTCTGGAAGCCTGAGACTTGCTCAGGCCAGAGCGGCAGGGCTGTGGGCCGCAGGGCACATGGGCTGTGGCTGGGGTCTGCAGTCCGTGCTGAGACTAGGGCAATGTTGCCTTTGGAGGATCGTGGAGTAACTTCTGTGTTGAGTAGGTTTTCCACAGCTTATTACGACTTTCTGTTTAGATCATACAGTTACCACTTTTACCTTCACTTGTATTATATATCCCATATCTCAGTCATTTTTTGATCTCTTTGATCCTTTTGATCTCCCCTTCACTGTCTTCTCTTCCTTCCCGTCTCCAAATTCCAGCCTCCCTATCCTGTGATCCCTCCCCTACCTGTTTTGGCTTTCTCATAAGAGAAACGATGCGGTATCTTTACTTTGTGCATCTGACTTATTTCATTTAACATTGTAGTTTCAGGATCCATCTACTTTCCTGCAAATTGCATGATTTCTTCTTTACGGGTGAATAATATTCCATTGTGTGTGCGTTTTGATCTTAGCTATTGTGAATTTTGCTGCTGTAAACATGAGTATGCAGGTATTGTTAACTCTTTGAGGAATATATAAGTGAGTCAAATAAAATTTCCATTTTAAGTTTGTTTTTGAGAAATCACCATACTGATTTCCGCAGCATTTGTATTAGTTTATATTCCTCAAAACATTTCCTTTTCCTTCACATCCTTTGTAGGATTTTTTGTTTTTTGTGTTCTTGATATTAGCTGTTTTGACTGGAGGAAGGTAAATCTCAAGAGCTGTTTTTATTTGCATTTCTCTATTGGCTAAAGATAATGAACATTGATTTCAGTGTACTTATTTTTGTACTTTATGTACTTATTTTACTTACTTGTACTTGAGAGGTGTTTATTCATTTTATTTACCATTTGGGCTATTTGTTTTGGGGGATTTTTTTTTTTTTTTAGTTCTTCTTGATGTTGGTTCTTTCTAAGTGATTTACAGAGTTATTTTAAAATGAATGTACAGCTAGTTCTTGATGACCTAAAATCTGATTTCTTTTCCAACATTGATCTGTCTTTACTATTGGCATCTATTCTGGGCTAAATTAATGACTGGTAGTAAAACAATAAAAAGACAACTGTCGTTTTCAAAAGCCAGGACTTGCCTGTTGTCAGAGAGCTTACTCATTCTCTTCAGCTGGGGGAAGGCAGATAGGAAAGGTGAGCACAGACTATGCCCAGGATTACGAAGCCGACTGGGTGAGATTAACTGTGAAGCTGGGGTTATTGGCCATGAGTGTAGCCTTCCCTGCATTTTAATAAAAATCATAAAATACTGCAGAAATTATTTTGAACCTTGAGTTTTAAGTTTAGCAATATATCTTATGTGAAAGATGCTCTTATATATTACAAGGATTAAAAAGCAGGCTAATTAGTGGGTTTTTTTATGGTAGATATTTTTTGAATTTAACAGTTTGTGCTAGTTAAGTAGTCAGTTTTTGTTTTTTGTTTGTTTATTTATTTATTTGTACCAGGGATTGAACTTAGGACCTTGTGCTTGCAAGGCAGGTGCAGTGCCACTGAGCTACATCCCCAGCCCAGTAATCACTTTTAAATTTTGTTTTTGTGGTGCTTGGGATCAAAACCAAAGCCCTCTCCTCTGAACTATGTTTTTACCCATTTTTGGTTTTGTTGGAGACTGGATCTCGCTAAGTTCCCTAGATGGGATTTGAACTTGCAATTTTCCTGCTTGCTCAGTATCCTTCAGTGCTGGAATTCTAGGCAAGAACCATTGCAAGTTTTTAGTAGCTAATTTAAATGCTTGTCTGGAGAAACTTTTACGTTTAGTTTCATTTAGTAGCGCCATCTCGCCCCTGAGTCTATGGGTAGAGTATTTTAAGAAGTCACCCTTCTCTTCATGAAGGGTTCCTTTTTTCTTTTCTTATTGTGTCTTTGTAAATGGGAACAAAGAACTGAAATACTGGGATTTCAGTGTTTTCAAGGACAAGATGACCTTGGATTGTGTGACACTGAAAGGGCCAGTGCACAGGGCAAGTAGGACGATTGTAGGGTGAATCGTATGACATGGGTTGTTGGTTTAGATTACAAAATGGTCCCATAAGGGCAGATTTCTCGTGGTTCTCAGGTCAGTGGAAAAGGAAAGTAGTGAAAGGCAACCAGCCAAGGGCATGTAGGTATATTTGGTAAGACAGAGGTATTCTTTATTTTGTTTTGAGAGCTGTGCAATACTCAGGGGGAAGAAATCTCAGCAATCATAGGGAATAGTTTCTGCATTTTTATAGAGAAGATGCCATCGTGTCCAGTTATAAGAGGAGGTGTAAGTCAGGTGCTCATCTGTGTATGGGGAATTTGGAATTTTGGTGAATAAAGTAGTGT
>PVIR01014818.1:0-39474 GCA_004026965.1 Petromus typicus
GCCCCTCAAGACAAGCTGAGACAGATGAGAGAGTTTCTTAGAGAGATCCCTTGGGTAGTGTGCCCACCCAGTTGGGTTTTGGATGAGGATTCTAGTGAGACGAGGTCCATGTAGCACACTCTCTCATTTCACATGAGTAGCTCTGTCTTTACTTGTTTTATAATTCCATTCCATAATCTTTGACTAAGATTACATTCAACTGAAAGCTGCCCTTTCATTCACCAATGAATGTTGGTTGATACTTACCATCCTTGGGTATTAGCTAGTCTCTGTTATCACTATAAAAGTTTCTGAAATTCAGCAAGTGAATACCACACATTATTATCTTCAGAAGAATAACTGTCAGTGGAGACTGCTTGCTTCAGCCTCCTGCATATCTTTGCTTCCTCCAGTTCACCCTAGGCCTGAGATTGGAAGAGGCACCAATCACCCGTGAAAGTACTTCTGAGAACAGAGCTGACAAAATGCCACTTCTGCTTCACCGCCTTGGCTTAATGAGTCACATGGTCAAGTCCAGCGAGGAGCAGCTGGGGAAAGATGTGTCTCTGAGGAGTGTGTGCAGAGTCACTTGATAACTGTGTATACTACAGCTGTTCGCGAATACAAGAAAGGCCACAGAGTTCAGGCTAGAAACACAGCCTACCACAGATAAAGGAGCAAAGAGAAACTTGTTTAGGAGAGAGATTGAAATCATAAATGGAAGGGTGTGAGCTAGCGATATATGTAAAATTCGAGAAACGAAAATAGCTGGCAAATACTTAAAGACACTTTTGAACAGAAGCATAACGAGAGAGGACAGGAATGAAAAGGTAGAGATCTGAGGCCAGAATTACATATTTTTAAAAGAAGTAATTGTAAAGTATGATCTTTTGAAAGAGATGGTAACAGGAGGTCCAAACAGATAAAAGTGAAACCATGAGGATGAGAGAAATACCAGATATCAAGAGAAGGGCGACCTTCCAGAAGGGCCCGGTGGGCCACATCTTACGGATGTTCAAGAAGATGATGGATAAGCCCTTCATACACTCCCAGTGGCATCCATTGCAACCGTGGGACAGGGGTGCGGCTGCCTGCAGGGCAGAGTTGGTAGAAGTAGAGAGGGAGGCCAGAAAGTTCATGGCTCAAGAAGTTAAAGGTTGGGATGGACTCACAGAGGAAGAGGCGTAAGAAAAATCAGTACACAAGACTATACAAGTAAGTCATTGTGTTCTGTGCTGTGTGTGTGTGTGTGTGTGTGTGTTTTGCGTTTTGCTTTCAAGCTGCTTAGTCATTTAGACTTCCTCCAACACTCCAGGCTGTTTCATGTGAACAAACAATTTCTTGTATTTTTTCTGCCTGGACACTTTTCCTAGGAAACCACTCTCTCCTGTCCCTGGATTTCTCTCCAGGGCCAAGTGCTGAGATATGGTGCTTAGTGAAGGGCTCCAGTAAAGGTCACAAGGCCCCAAGTCAGAAGCATCATTTCTCCACGGAGAGGGGAAAAACTAGACTTGGAAAAGTCTGTCGTGCCCAGGTGTGGCTCTTGCTCTCAGTGGTTTGAAACTGTGGGTTTATGAGTGTTGGTCTCCACAGTCTGCCTAAGGAAGCGTCCACTCCCCTGAATGAGCTGCCTTGTCTTGGAAGAGCGACCCTTCCTATAAACAGCAGGGCAGGCGAAGCTTTACGTCTCCTGCCTTGGCATTGCAGATGTGTCTTGCACATTTCTAATCTAGCATTTATTAGAACGCTTTATAACCTTAAAAAGCATATGTGTATGTGTGTGCGTGTGTGTGTGTGAGGTTTCCTTCCAGGCCACAAGTAGCCCTGATTTAGCTAGGGAATGGGGTAGTATCTCTTAGATGACTGAAAGGAAATACTTGTGCCAAGAGGGAAGTTGGGTTGCAGAGGAAGAGATCAGAAGGAGGTGCAACTAATATCTAATGCAAATGGGGAGACCTAACTGGAAACCTCATGGATAGCCTGAAAGTGAAGGACACAATGGAGAGAAGTCTTTAGGACGTGGCCAGTTGCATGGGAGGACAGAGACATGCACATTTTTCAGGCTGAGTGGAATCGTCAGACTGAATAGACTGATGGATCTTAAGTGAAGATAGCAACATGCAGAGAGAACAGATCTTAGGAAGATGTGTGGCAATAACTATGGGATATGTGTGAGACGTGAAGGAGGAGAGAGGAAAACAAGAGAGAGACCTTGAGTCGACATACAGCCGAATTAGGAATTGTATGACAAATTTGCATGGATTTCCAGGGAGTTTCCTGATTATCTGTGGTTTTGTCTCGGATGAACTTGGCATACAAACGAATTTATATACAAGACTTCTCAAAAGGACACAGATTTTTAGTTTCCTGTGGCACAATAAAGACGTCCTTTGAAAATATTTTATTTTAGTTGAAAAAGCAACTTTCTCTTGATATTTTATTTTAGTTTGGTGTTGCAGAAATGTTGCATCTTTAATGACTACAACTGTGATTCCCCCCCCACCCCCAGGGTGTGTGGTTCACTGATACTAAGGAATATGGGTATTGCTTTCTGTATTCGTTCTGCATGAAAAAAGAAAAGAGCCTATTAGGATTGATTGTGAACTTCAGGAAACACACACGAGCCATCTGGTGAGCAGAAAGCCCAGCCTCTTTCTCCACTATTAGATCAGCACTGGGTCAAGAAATGATGTCACATTCCATGAGGTCATACTCATGACTCTTCCTTTCTCCGAGTCAACAGGGTTTACAGTTCATAGCCCTGTGGTGCTAAGCTGGTATTTAAAAGTGAAAGAAGAAGAAGGCATCTTCATGATTTTGTAGTCTTCTTCTCTATTTCTTCCTGGTCAGGCTGCTCACAGTGCAGTGTTAGAGCCGCCTCTGTCTGCTAGAGGATGCAATGCTCAGTGCTGTGTTATTATTGGGACTTCTACTTCTTCTGGAGAGTTGGTTGAGTTGGTGAAGATGCACTGAGGACATCTGTCAGTACTGAAACTGTCTCTACCAAAGTTGGATCATCAAGAGTGTAGTCATTAGTGCTCTCTAGTAGAGCAGGGATTTTGTGCTCAGTTCCTCAGACATGTTTCCAAGCTGTTCCTAGCAAACTGCTCCTACTGCGCAGCCTCAGCTGGGGTCTTCAGAGGCCATTGTGCCACTGTCTGTGGGGTCATCGTCTTGGCAGTGGGTTTTTCATCATTCCAGGCACTGCATGAAATTACATCCTTTTTATCCAGCCTGCACTGGAAGTGAGTGATAGTTCATCCTGCTACATGCTCAGGGCCAGACGTCTGTGTACTCCTCACGAATGCTTTAGAAAGCCCCAGAGAAGTGCAGCTCCAGCAGCAAACTTTATTGCTCTGGCATCCCGGGCATGCATATTTTATGTGCTCTTAAATTACAGGTAATTATTCTTGTAAAGGTATTGAATTATAGGCATTTATTGCTCAAATCAGAAATAAGCCATGCTTACATTAGGTGAAAAAGAATAACTTGTGAGTCCAAAGTAGTGCAATTAGTTGGCCAAGATTGTGTTTCTTAGATTAATCTGAGTCTGAACTGAGAGGAAAAAAAAATCTAAATCTTTTCTGGCAAGTGGCAATTGAGAAAATTACTGGGAAAGATAGCACTGGTGCTAATTTAACAAAATTGTACTCAGACTTTTTCCAAATTGACATTATTTGGAACAATCCAAAATTCAGCAGATTCATGAAAATTTCTCATGAACAGTGTCTGGGAAAGTACATAAAGGTGACTTTTGAAACACAAAACCCTTTTTGTGTCAAACAATCTGGGGTCAATTAAATTTTGGAGATTTTCAGTTTAGGTCATTAACACATTATTAAATCAGGTGGAGTGTGTCTGTCTCTCTTAATTACTTTATTTTCATTGCTGAGACAAAATAATTGACATCCACAGGTTAAAGGAGGAAAGATTGATTCAGCTCATAGTATGTAGTGGTTTCAGTCCACAGTCAGCTGGCTTTGAGGTGGGGTAGCACAGGAGAGAGGCATTACAGGAGAGAAACCGTTCATGATAGGCAGAAGGTAAGAAAGCAACAAGGTGTGACCACAAGTCTTCCCATTGCTTTATTTTATCCAGGCTACTCAGAGCAGGTAACACTCACATTCTTAATCTGAGTGCCCTGGAGCAGTGCACCATGAATCAATTCCACCATCATACACTCTAGACCCAAACACCTCTAACAAAGCCCCACCTATGACCACACAAGGCTTTGGGAGGACATCTAACCACAAGCCATAATTGTCTCTCTCTCTCTCTCCCTCTCATTCAGCATTTCTCGTTTTCTACACTGGTGTTGAGCTCCCAATACCAGCTTTTCCTGTTCTCAGGTTTCTCCCCACTAGTCCCATTTGCCATCACTCAGAAACCACTTCTGGGCAAATAAACGAACTGGACAGAATCAAGTCTGTAAAGTAGGAAGGAGTGGTGTGCAGTGACTTTGAAAGCCAAGGCAGACGCTCAAGAGAAAGGAAATATGTTGATGCTTGCAGAACCAAAACTCTTGGTCTGGAGCCAGCTGGGGGCTGGGAGGGCCGGTGTGCAGTGGGTCTACAGAGGTGCAGGAGGGCTGCATCGAGGAGTACCACTCACTAGAGTGATGCCACTTTAAAAAGCATGGCCCTCCACACCAACTGACACCCAGCTCCCTGGACCTTGGACCTCTAGTGATCTCTATGTTTCAACAACCCTCATATCAAAGCACTTTTGCTGTTTGAATAGCAATCTCCACCGAAAGGCCAGCTTCCCTGGATAAATAGCATGTGAGAACAGTTCCTATGGTGCTATATTTCATTATGACAGTAGAGTCAGGCTACTTTGCCAACTACTAGGATTTTATTTTATCAACATAGCCTTTACCTCAACTCCAACTGCCCCTTTCCATTATTTCTGTGTTTTCACCTTATGTGTTTCACCCTTATTCACACCTTCAATTTTACTAGAAATAATTACCTGTAGGAACTTGGTTCAAGTCAGCCCTTAGATCACCACATTAAAGACTGTTTTAAAGCCACTATTAATAGGAGTTGAATTGTTGAAGAAATTTTCTTGTATCTCTTCTGGCTTGCTCAGCCACACTGCAAGCTATGATGATGGAACAATTACCAATTCTGCGGCTGTCTCTCACAACTCCTGTCACCTATCAAGGCCTGTGTAGTGTCCTGAATGTAGGGCAGGACTCTGAACTCTACAAGGATCCTTCATCCAACACCTATGAGCATCAAGTGTTGGGTGGAGACAGGTCCTGAGTGTGAAGAATTTTCCATCTTGTTCACAAGAGTACAACAAGGTAATGTGTAAGTGTACTGTCATTCATGGCAGCTGATGCAGGGTCTGACTCCACCAGGACCCAAAGATGACCAAGGGAGGCAGATTTACCCAACAGGAAGACCTGGGCCCAGGGTATAGAGCTGCACAACGTTCCTGAGTCCAAGTTGACTTTCAGCCCAGCTTCCTAGTTACCAGGTGGGGACAGAAGGCATTGTCTCAGAAGCAAAAAGAGACTTTTAAAAATCCACAGGAAAAGTGTAGTAATCGGGAACATCAGAAACGTGTTACAACAGAAGAATAGTACATTGTAGATTTCTGCCTCTTTTTCCCATTGCATGGAAGACACAAGTCCTTTTTATACGAAGAACTTGGCGATTCAAAATAGGTAGTTTAAAAAGATGAGTGATGGCGAGCTCATCTGAGATAAGTGACATATAGGTTAACCATAAAATTATATAACTGAATAATTGAAGCTGTAGTCACCTTTGTGGTACAGAAAAGCACTAGTGAATGTTTGTTGGATGTTACTGAGCTCACACATTTGATTCCTATGCATTGGTATAAAAATTTGTGCGTCATACATACAGACTTAGAGTTGTGGAAATAGTAGCTACGAGATTTGAGGTAGTTTTGATACCTTCATCATCATATTATTAACAGACTGCATAGCCTGTTCTTGCCTAAACTCAGGAAGTCAGCAGGGCTTACTGTCACTCCTATATCAGTCAGGAGAAACATTTCTAACTTGCGTATAGAATACAAATAACTTTGTGGAACTGGCAGAGAAATAAACAGTATAAAGTTTGAGAGAAACATAAGAAAGTCATTTATGTTTCCAGTGATTAAGATCTATATACACAAGAAACTGGGCTCTCAGTGGTCATGGTACAAACTCAGAAGTCAGTACTGTATTCATGCTAATGTGATGGGACATTGGAATCTCAAGAACAGGTCGTTAACACGACTCGCTGAAAGGGGTGAAGATGAGTATGTCTGAGATTCAAATAAAAGTATGGTGACAAGAACCCCAAATCACTTGTTTCCCCAACAATCTCACGACGCTTCATTATAATATAACTTCCAGTTAACATACACAGGCGGTGTTGCTGTAGAAAAGCTACACGGTTAAATCTTTCCTGCCACAGGGCCTCCAGGCAGCCTCTGAGTTGAGGGAAAGCAGGGGAATTGAACTGTAATTAAATGCTAATGTTTTGTGATCTGTGTAAATGTTATTGTGAAGGAACAATTCCCAGAGACAAGGTGGATGTGGAAAGAGGGATGTCTGCTTAAGGCTAGAGGCCCCAACTGTCCAGAAAGGCTGGCAGTGACTAGTGGCAGTGAGACGCCTAGCAAGAAGGAGATGGGGGCAGAAGGAGACAGAGACACACAGGGAGGTGTGGATGGCACCAGAGCCTCCTACAAGCTGGTCTGGCATGCATGTAGAAAGCCTTGAACACTGCTGTGGTTCTTACGGGCCGGAAACAAATAGATCATCATAGAACTGAGGTCATGGAAGAGGAAGCCAGAGACAGGGAAAGTCTGTGCTCGAGCGGCAGCCCCTCTGCTGTGTTTCCCGTGATGAGGAAACTGGACATAGGCAGAAATGTGCTGCCTGTGAAAGGAACGTGGGAAGCCCAGTCAAAACGACTGGGGAGCGGGATGAAAGGGGAGGCTGCTGAGAAACCTTGTCGAGCCATGTTCTGTGTCACTTATGATAAGGAAGGGGAGGGAGGGAAGGTCAGACGGGGTCTAGGAGGAGAATAATCAGAAGGAAAGATCGCTGAAACCCGGAGAACGTCAGGAACACACTTAACAAATCTGGGTCACGAGAATCAATTGACCTGAAGGAAGGGAGCAAGCTACAACCATCTATCTGCCCATCAATCGATTGATCAGTCTATGTCAGCTCTGGGTAGGGCAAGACCAGGCACTCACTGACTGGCTGCTAGTTCACACTATTATTTTCTTGATGAAAACTAAAGTATCTTCCTTCTTATGCAAGTGGTACATGCTAACTAGAGTGACTTTAATGAAAACATAAACACCTTTCAAAATCCAAGTCATCTGGAGCCTTGCCATCTTCCTCACATGTAAGGAAGTTGTACATTTTATCATGTCTACTTTCATATATATGCTTTTTCTGAATTGAAAAGATTCTGATTATAAGTTTAGATTAATTATCATATAATTAATTTCTCCTGTTTTGAAAACCCCTTAAAATAACATTTCTATTGGATACATTATTCTCCACCCTGTCGATATGCAGAGTTTTTTCTTCTATTTTTGTAAAGCTGTTTCCTTCTCACTAATTTTTGTTTTTAAGAAAATTACAATTATAAAATAATTATATACACAAAATATTCAAAGAATTCCAAATTATTACTGTTTTTAGAAACACAAATGATTCCCCAAAGTTACATTGTTGAACTGAGAAGATAGGAATACCTTTTTTAAAAACTTTAGCATATAGTTTCAAATTGCTTTAAGGGAAAAATAGTTTCCAGTTTATAACAGCTGTAGCTTTAAAATTATATGAAATTTACTAATTTTATATCAACTATAAATTTTTATTTTGTTTTGGTAATTTTAAAGAAGAGTCTAATGTAAATTTGCATTTCTGAAATCAAAATCTTGCATTTTCTCTAAGTTTGAAGCTCTTACTAGTTTTTGCTTTGTTCAGTTATTTTATTGTTGTATGGTGTCAGCATCAATCCTTCAGAGATCTTCTTGGGTCAAACATTTATTTCATGTGTTTTTAAGCCATATTTTTAGTGTTATGCCATTTGAACTTTTAAATTTTTATGTGATTTAATCTATATGGGGGTAGTTTTGCGAGTTTTTTCCTGTTACTTTAAATTTAGTAACATGGAGTTTAGAAAATTTTTATCTAGTTCCAGGGCCCAAACATGTGTATTTCTACTTTCTAACTGTTTTCAAAGGTTTGATTTGAAAAAAATAAACCATTTAAATGCACAACTCACTGTGGTATGAAGCCTAATTTCTGAAGTATTCCTTATGTAGCCCACCCACCAGCTCATCTAATCAATACTTACTTGAATTTACAGGGTACAGTAATTGTGTTTTCTCCAGCCACTCCCAGCCATGGGGATGTGAGGTGAAGTGGGCCTGAGTCAAATTTGCTCAGCTTTGTGTGTTTTTGTCCAGGTGAGTACAGTGAATCTAGTGCAAGTTGGGGGCTGAGGGTGCATTTATAGAACAGCAGTTATGATCAAGGGCCCTGGAGTTAAGGACGGGGACAGATGGTGCAGGTACCAGGAGGCAAAGGACAGTAGGTTAGCAGGGTGGCTCGCTGTGGGGTCACAGACCCGTGGGAGCTGGAGTGCACAGGACTGAGCCCCGGAGAGGGACATGCAGGGTCTCAGGGGCCTGGGCCAGGCAGGGACCAGCTGCTGCCACACCTGGAAGTGAAGATCTGAACGCTGGCGCTTGTCCTGGCCTGGTCCCCACCCTGCTGTCTACACAAATGTTGACACGGTCTGGAATACCACGGTATCACTGGATTTAGTACCAAGGAACTAGGACACGAGCATGCTGCAATACCAGGATGTCTTGAGGAGCGGCCAGTGACAGAAAAGTGAGGGGGGAAATGGGGCGTCTGAGATGACACAAGACCCCACAGGAAGGCAAAAGCGACCCAGTGCACAGCAGTGAGTGCACCCAGCCTCCAGCCAGGGGACAGGGCAGAAGCCCAAAGCCCACAAAACAGGGCACTGCTGAAGCTAACTGCTCCGCACACTGGAAACTGGCCCTCGCGCTCCCTTGCTCCATCTGTCTGACCAGTTCTCTTTTTGTCTCAGCAATCTGCTGCCTGCTCTAGATTTCCCAGTTTGGCAAGCAGACCGCTCAGCTCAGCTCCTGGACGCACTCTCCTGCTTGTCTCCAGCCCCCACAACGGCTCCATTTCCCCTCTGACCTCGCACCTTTGTTGGAATGCTCTGGGAAAGGACTTCTCTGCCGTGGCTGACAGAACTGCTCCAAGAACCTGCCTCAGCCCTGTCCTGGGGGTGTGGACAGGAAGGACCAGACAGGAAGCATCACACCCTTAACCCAGTGCTTCATCACAACAGAGGATGATAAAGGAACAATTTTAAGAAATTGATCTTGATTTTAGTCCCAACAGGAAGTTATACAATTTCTTATCCACTGTCTGCTTTGACTTCGTAAAAATTTTCAGTAAGAATCAAACATTGCAAAAAATTAAATGCCTCCATTAGTTTTTCCAAAATAAAAATCATCAAAGACACTAATTTTCAAAGGAGATCTTTGAAGGTGCCTATTAAAACTATACTCTTCAATCTGTGGTACCCAAAGAGCTTTCAAAAATGCATTTTTCATGAAATACATTTCGCAAATAATATTCCAGTATCTGACTAATGTTCCTTCCATGTGTTTTATTTTCTTTTGTCTTTATTGTTTTAAACTGTGGAAAGTCTTACATTGTATGTCATTAAGATATAAGATTTATAGTTCATTACAGTATTGTTCTATTTTTACTGTTGGACTTGAGATAAAAAATATGTATCTTCTTGTCAGGTATCATCAAGCATAGCTTTATTTTTTCAAGATTAGGACCTCTCTCCATTGTTAAATTACTTCTATAAGAAGGGAACTTTACAGCATAACTTCAATCCACCTCTACTTACTAAACATTCCAGTGTTCTGTAAAACTCATTAAATAAGACTGAGGCCTACCCAGGGGTTTCCGCTGCTCACCTGCTCCTGGATTCCTGAATGGTACCTATTATGAGGAATTATTCTTACAGCAAAAGGTTTCTTTACTTTCACTCTTTTGCAGTCTCTTGAGGTTCATTTTCCCAGAGAGATGCTAACAGGGTCAGGTAACATTTTCACACCTAGTGGGAGGCACCGTAGAAAAAGAACCCTCATGGTAAGATATTGAATCCTGAATAGGAGCAAACTGATGCATTCTTTGGTCTCCAGGAAAAATACTGTGTTCCAAAGATGTTTTGATTTACAAAAACTCTAAAAGTTTAGCTCAAAAAGGGGGTGGTCAGTACTTACCTCTTGGAACTTTGCAGAAATGCAGAACAGTCATGGAGAACTGCCTCCCAAGTGCAGCTGGCAATATATTCAGTATTTTGTGCTAACAGCCAAAGATATAAAATAAGTACTTGAACTTTGAGATATGTGATATTTCTTTTTTTTCAACTATAGTACGGTCTGACTTACCTTTCTCATTGCTGAGACAAAATACCTGACACCTAACGTTACAGGAGGGAAAGTTTATTTAGCTTACAGTTTGTAGAGGTTTCAGTCTCTGAAAGGCAGGGTGGAGTGACAGGAGAAACACTTCGCAGCAGGCAGACAGTAGTAAAGCGACAAAGGATGTCCACGCCTCTTTCTGTCCTTGTCGAGGCTTCTTAGGACACGAGGCACTCACAGCCTTAATTCTAGTGCCCTTGATCCTGGCCCTGACCCAAGAATCCATCCCAGCGCCACAGACCCCAGATCCACCCACCACTGCAAAAGTCTCACCTGTGATTGCAGGAGGCTTGGGGACATCCACACACAGCCAGAACAGACACCCTCTGTCTAAAGATGACCTCTGCGTGCTTCATGATTGGGAACTCATTCTTCTGGTCTGTTCGCAAATACACAAAGTAAGCATGTGAAGGACCTCAAGGATCCATTAGGGAGTGACAAGAAACGTCTTTGTTCTCACCTCCCACCGATTAGCTCTTGTTTTTGAAAAAAGAAATCAAAAATTAAATTATTTGATCATCTACCTCAAAACACTGAAAAACATATTCCTTTCATTGTAGAAAAACTAAGAAAAAGTTTTTGACATATAAAACCCTCAGATAAATTTTTGCTCAGAAAAATGAAAACTCATAGATAGGGAAATAATTCCCGCAGATGAGCACATGCACCCAGTAGATACTATTACTATGGAGAATGTTGGCATTACCAAAAGCAAAAGTCCCATTGGTATTCCACTATGAGACAAACGGGGCAAATCAGTGTACATTTTTACACAGACTACAAAAATGCACACACTATGGAATATACATGATTTATAACATCTAGATTATATATAATGTGTAACATATAGTGTGTCATTAGTATTGCTTAGATTCTCATATTTTGACGATCCCTAAGGCTATCTGACATGTGTTTAATTAAAAACTCGTGCTTTCCATTCTGGTTTAAATATATTCTTTCTCCTTTGAAATGAAAACAATTGAGAAGAGGTTGGGGACAGCTAGAGACAGAAAGCCTGGACAATACTCCTTCAAAAATAAATAGATGTGTCCGCTATTCAAGAATGATTCAAACATTCATTATCGCACGAGTAACTGCCGCACAATTGAAATCCCTCTAATTGCAAGCGTCCTAAACGTGGCTTATTGCCTTCCCCGTCTCGTCTCCCGACTTCTCTGGGTCATTTCACTCGCACCTCCCTTTCAGGCCATCTGGGATCCCGCGTGGCGGGGCTGTACTGCCCAACACCTGGCCTGACAGCCCTTTGTTCTTCCTCGGCATGAGTGAGCGAGGCAGGCTCGGCACACTGCCTTTCTAGTGCTCAGCCTCTTCCCCTGCTCCTTAAGTCCGCCGAATCCTTTCATTATTTGGCCTTACCCTTCTAGCTGTTCCCTCTACTTTGTGATGTGTAAAAGCTAAAAATCTGCATGAGAATTACATCAAGATCCGTAGTCCCTCTAGAACACCAGAATGCAGGGAGGAAACTCACAACTGGAAAATCCGTCACATAAACTCCCCTCTTTCGGTAGAATATAATTAAAAATCATCTGGCTTTGTGGTCAGATTTGAAAATGCAAGAGATGGGAGTTCAAAAGCATATGCAATCTTAAGTTAGGAAAATATCAAGGACGTCCCTCCACCGAGCAAGGACTCTTTGTCTGGTGTCTTCCCAGACTTGGGTCCCACCCTGAGCCCCTCCTGCACACACGGCTCCTTTTACACTTCCCAAAATAATTTCTGATCTGACATCGCAGTGATATTGAGTCTATACCTCAACTTCCATCTGTTCCCACTCTCAATTTCTATAGACCGCACCACGAAGAATATGGCGACTTGGCTTAGCACGCGCGGCTCCTCACTACTCAGAAACCTTTCCAAACCTTAGCCTTTCTCTAGTTCCCCTGTCAGTCCACACACCTTCCTCAGTTTAACGCCGACTCAGCTGCATTTCTCTGAGGTGCCCGGGACCCTGAGGGCCTTCCGCTGTGAGACACACAAGCCCCGCAGAGCACGTGCTGTGCTGACCATACAGAAAAAGGAAAATAGTATCAACTACAATTCCTCTGAGTTGTACTGATCAGGAGAAGAAGGCAAGGAAAGTTTTCACCCACACTTTACACAGTCAGGCTACTTCAAGAGAAATCTAGGAAGCAGCCAACTTGGGAATGTGAGAAGAACAGTGACAGTCAATTTTTTTGAAACCACGAGGACAAAGATTTATTATAAAAGAATCACAGGACTGATGAGGGGAGGCTAAGTTTGTGGTGACTTCTGCTTGAGGTGCCTGTTTGGGGGAAGCTTTTAGAGTATATGCGGAGGTTAGGGCACCATCTGAGGTGATTTAACCACATGAAGAGCATCCCCGCGGGCTCCCCTGCTCTCCGGAGGACTCCATACCTGCCCTGTGCATTGCTTCTGTGCCGCACTGCCTCATGAAATAGAACTAATTTTCAGCATCAAACAATCAGAATTAAACATTCCTTGGCAATATAGTTTGAGACTTTAGGTACAATTGCTTTTAAAATCACAAAGAAGGAAAGATGAGAATTCTAGGCTGAGTCTTGAGGAAGAGAGGGACAAACTTCCAGACAGAATCTGTCTGCACTGTGGGGGCTGCTGGGCATGGCTGTCTCAGGGAAGGGACTGGCACTTCATGGGAAAATCTCCTGGGACGCGGATGGAGGAAAGCTGTGTGGATCCGTGTGGAGAGCACACGTGAGGCTCGGCTGACTAGGATTGACACTGAGGAAGTAAGGGAGCCTTCCCTTTAACCTGGACTTGGTGCGGATGCCGTATGCAGAAAGCGGAGGCAGAAGGATCCTTGGTTTAGAAGTTAAGGTCCGGAAGGGTTCCTCACACAGGATGGCATGGAGCTCTCCAGCTGTTGGGGGCCGTGATCAAGAGTGAAAGAATTCACCTGAAGGACAGAGGAGACACAGAGGCCAGCGCGTTACAGGTCACTCATGAGGCTGAGGACATTCCAGAGAGGAAAGCAAGTGCAGAAACCGCTCTCTAATGCTCAACAGCAGTGAGGACGTGGGGGAAAGAGCTTCAGTGTGACGCTTCGCTGACGCTTTCAGCCTTTGCTGTGACGGATATTTTTGCCTGTGACTTGTCGTGGTTGTGGATGGCATGCTGAGGTATCTGCAGACCGGGCACCATGGACAGAGGTCCAGCCGCTGGTTCAACGGTTCCAGTTCTTCTCACCTTTTTATGCTGCTGAACATGACCTCACATACACTGAGGCTCCCTCCCCCTTCCCATGCAAGGCTGTGAAGCAGCTGTCCACCCCGGGATGACCCTTCCTTAAGCTTCACCTCAGACCTCACAGAGCCGTGTACCATACACCAACTGCCGGAAATGGCCTTGATGTCCTCATCATGGTCTCCAACTTGTCAAATGGGATGCGCCCATCCCCTGATATCACTCAGATAATTCCGCTGAGCTGTGTTCTCAGGCCCCGGTATCTCCTCTGGTCCCTATAAAACCTCAGCATTGCCTGAAGCTCCCTTACAGCCTTATGCTCTGCAACCTCTGTAGGGGCAGCTTTGCCACCTGTCTCCGCCCTGCAGGCGAAGTAGCTCGTGCATGTTATAGATGACATTCAACAAAACTGATAAAGACTGACAACTTTCTACTCATAATGCAATCTCCTCCAGGAAACTGGGATTCAAAAGCAGACCCAGCACACACCAGTTACACTTACTCCATTACCCAGCCCTTCCCAGCCCTGCACTCTCTCGGTTAGGGTGTGGCTGACTGGAGTTAACCAGTGATCATGCATGTGGCAGTAGGACTGGCAATTTGATAGCAAGTTGCTTGAATTTTTTAAAAAAAGTCTTCATTAAAATACCGTCATTTTAAAGAACAATAAAAAACCTATTTCAAGTGGAGTGTGCGTTTTCTTACTGAATGACTTCCTCTGAACTGCATTATTCTTAAGTTCCTTTTGTAAAAAGCTTACAGACTGACTTTCTCTCCTTGTATTGCCTTTGTCCCAGGATAGGAAGTTGTATAACATAAAGGGCATCGTCTTATCTTAGGAAGTTGCTAATTATATCTGTGTATAAAATGGGATGTTCAGACTTTCAAGGAAAACAGGGCATGTTCATATCAAAGTAAACACTCTTAAAGTGGCATATGTAATTATTCTTCCTAACGTTGGGCTGATAGAAACATTCACATATTACTGTTTCCTTGTGACTTGGGGAAACCATAGCCAGTTCTTCAGTAACCACACAAACCATCTCTTCCTTCCAGGATGTAGCTTTTCTAAAGAAAGAGTAAGAAGAACCTGGTTTTCTGGATTCCTTGTACATGAAAACCATTCCATCTAAATTTAGAATATTGTAAAAACCTTTTTTTTCATATTCTGATTTGGCTTTCATAAAATTTGAATTCTAAGCTACCCTTTAAAAGTTTTTTCCCCTCCTACTCTGCTTAGGAGCACAGTGGTATTGTTTACAAAGTGTTATATGTCATTCTATGTGTCAGGTCTAGTCCTACAGAGGAGGTGGGTGCTGCAGTCGACCAAGGTGTTCGTATCAGGTCTGATGGAAGGCGTCGCTGGTAGGTGAAAGGTGGGTGGTTCTGTGTCCCAGCTGTTACAGTTTCCATTTAAATGGCCCCTGGAGTCTTGGGTGTGGAAGGTGCATGGATTGTGGAATGTCTTGCTCCCCCGTGGATGCAGCACACAGCTGAGGTCTGTAGGGGCTGGAGCCTGATCAAAGGTACAGCGTGAGATCTGGAAGCACCTGCGCTCCTTCCTGGCTCCTCCTGTCTGTGCTTCCAGGTGCTGTGGGCTGAGCACAGCCAACCCTGCCCACCATCTCGTTTCTGTCTCAGGGCCAGGTGACCATGGGCTGAAAGCAGGAGCCACTAAACCTCTCCTCCTTTACGTTGTGGATGTCAGATATCATATTCCAGTGTGGGCAAGTGACTAAGGCACCATTTGTAAGTGACACAGAGGAAACTGTCCCTCTTGTGCCTCCTCCTTCATGAAGTACTGACGGGAGAAGACTGAGGATAAATGAGCTAGTGGACCATGAGTAAGTATTAATAACCTCTATTCCCACATTCCAATCACAGTTTTTCTCATTTAAAAATATATATGAGCTCAGTTACCTGGAAGGTCTTTCTTCCTTTGCATCATTTACTGTTGCTGTGAAAGAAACCCTTTCTACAACGTCCTAGTAAATCTCTATCCATGGTTTAAAACAATAGCCATTTATCTCTTGCAAGCCTCCCATCCACAGGACAGTGTTTCCTGCTTGTGGCTGGATGTCCTCTGGCATTGTGGAGCTCCGAGAGACACAGGCAGCACTCACATGGCTGCTGGGCTGCGAGCGCACACGCCCATTGATCTCCCCGAAGCCTGGCCCCAGCTTCCAGAGGAGGCAGCCTTCCAAGAAGGGAAATGGACAAGGTCTCCTGAGGCCCAGCAGAGAGCAGGTGTGCCTGCGCTCGGCCTGCCTCTGGCCTACGTTCAACACACTGCGGCCTGCATGTGCTGTTCTCGCCACAGCTTCTGCTGGAATTTGATCATCTCTGTGGCACTATTGAGGCAGAGCCTGGGAGAAGTGGTTGGGTCACTGTGAGTGACACAGGCCTTTCCCTGGCATTGGATGGGTCTCAACCAGGGCAGGCTGCTGTAAAGCGTTGCTGTCTTCTGTTCCTCGTGTCTTCTTTTTGACTTTTCTGCCTCTGTGACTCAGTAACGAGGTCTTTGCTGTCTGGGAAGGCACCTGACAGAGTCCAGAGCCACCAGCTGCATAAATTTCTTTCCTTTGTAAATCACCCAGTCTCCATTATTCTGCTACAGGAAAAGGAAGAGACTAAGACACACAAGGGCTCAAAGCTGGTCTGCACGTATGGAGAGACACAGAGGTGACTGCCACACTGCTGAGGAGGATGGTATGTCTGAAAACACGGCGGCTTGTGACAGCTGTCTTGTGTTTCTCACCGACTCTGTGGACCAGGAGCTTGGACTGGTGCACTGGTTGTGTGTCACTGTTCCGAGGAAGGCATGAAGCTAAGGGATGACTGAGGCTCAGAGATGACACAGAGACCAGCTCTGAAGGGGACACTGTCCTTGGGGCTCGGCTGCCTCACTTGGCTCTCAGCAGAGATATGCACTGCAGAGCTGCACTGCCACCATGATGTGGCTCTGAAGTCAGGCAGCACGAGCAAAACAGGTTAGGAAAAACTCTCAAAGACACTGGCTTAGGGAAAGACTTCTTGAACAAAACCTCTATAGCACAAGAATTGGCAGAAGAAATCAACAAATGGGACCTCATTCTTTTAAAAAGCTTCTGCACAGCAAAGGAAATCACCAACAGAGCAAAAAGGCAGTCAACAATGTGGGAAAAATCTTTACCACCTGTTCCTCAGACAAAGGGCTATTATCTAGAATACATAAAGAGCTTAAAAATATCAGCCCACCCAAATTTAAAGACCCAATTCAAAAATGGACATCTGAAATGAATAGATACTTTTCAGAGGAAGCAGAGCAGCTAAGAAGTATATGAAGAAATGCTCAACATCATTAGTCATTCGAGAGATGCAGATGAAAACAACACTAAGATTTCATCTCACTCCACAAAGAATGGCTGCCATGTCAGCCAGCAACAAATGTTGGCAAGGCTGTGGAGAAAAGGGAACCCTTCTCCACTGCTGGTGGGAATGTAGACTCATACAACCTCTGTGGAGATCAGTGTGGAGATTCCTCAAAAAACTAAGATTGGAGGTCCCATTTGACCACAGCCATCATTCTGCCAGGCATGTACATGAAGGAATTAAGAGTCATTTCACATGACATATGTGCACCCATGTTTATAGCATCTCAGTTTGTGATTGCTAAATTTTGGAAACAACCCAAATGTCCATCAACTAGAGACTGGATAAAGAAGATGTGGTTCTTTTTAGTATGGAGTATTACTCTGACACTAAAAATTATAAGATTGAGTCATTCACACGCAAATGGATGTACCTGGAGGATGTCCTCATAAGTGAAATAAACAGGTCACAGATTTGTAAATATCATATCTTTTCTCTGATATAAGAATATGAAGTTGTAAATTAGTTGTAGTATGTATAGTTGATATTGCAAAATAGAAAATATTTAAAAGGAAAGAGTGTAAGAGTAAATAATGAGGGGAAAATGAATGTGGTAATAATAAAGATAAAAGAAAACAAAGATTGTGTTATATAGGGGGTGGGGTGAATGCAGGGCGGGGGGGGAACGGGGGAAAATGAGGATGAAGTCATGTCATATTTTGGTAAAAACTCAATGTTGAATGTGATTATCATCTGTATTCATCGTGTACCAATAAAGATAATTTTAAACAAAAGTCAGGCAACATGAGGCAAACGTGAGCCCTCGAGGTTCCATGGAGAAGATGCAGCCTCCATTCCCTTAGGAGAGTGTGGAGATTTCCCACTAGAGGTGATTATAGGGGACCAGAGTCTGCTGCAGTCCTCCTGGAGAAAAGGTTTGGTTTTAACTGCCATTTTGGCCACACCAATTCAGTTTCTTTGTATATGAAAAATACTCTCACCTCCTTCTCCCAAGACTTCCACTATGGTGTCAGCCTGAAGCCTAATATCTCATCTGAACCAGATCCAGTTGTGGCTCAGACCTATTTGGTGTGATTCCTAGGGTTCAGGTCTTCTGGTTCTAGTTCCAATGGTGCATGAATCAAAGGAAGTTGTTGGCAGGCTGCTGGGGGGGGTGTGCTGTGAGAGTCTTAGGAGTTCATATTTTCAACAGAAAAGGTTTAGGAGTCATGACTCAGAAAGACTTCAATCTGTGTCAGAGTCTACGAGGTATCACTGCTGGTCTCTGTGAGGTCTTCAGAAAGGGTTCTGTCATCAGACCTTTAGTTTTGTGCTGACTTTATTAGCTGAACTGTGTAGTAGCCCACTCTGCCTCCTGACAGGGGAATAGGTGCTTGTACTGCAGAAGAAGGTACAACTTAGGACACACTGCTATGATGCAGCATGCAGTAGTTCTAGAAAGCCATTAACCATTTGTCAGTATAACTAACCCACCAAACCCTCACACCCGGTTATTGAGCAATTTCTTGGACAAATATTACTGGAGTATTTCCCATGTTTAAAATCCAGTTCTGGGTGCTAGTACAAGGCCTGAACAGGGTGGACCAACATCTACCCTCAGAGTTTCCATTATGGCCAAAATATTAGACAGTGGTGAGTATGGAGCAGAAGGAGGGCACAGGTAGAAGATACAGATTTATGTGATGGGCTGCAAGCTTAGAGAGCATCGGTAGGGAAGATATGACCTCATCTAGGAAGGACTTAAGGGATGTGAGAGAGGGACTCAGACAGTGTTGGCAGAAGAGGATTCGAGGCAGAAGCTACAGCGAAACAGAGCTCCTAAGGCCTCCATGTACCTGGTGTGTGTGGAAGGAATAGCAATGCTCCAAGCAAATAGTAGAAGAAAAGTGAGACCACAGGGGTGAGAGAGGTAAGCAGGGTCTCCTGGGCACTGGAAGTCCTAAGGCGATTACTCTGAATGAAGTGATAAGCAGTCAATGGATTTTTAGTTTACAAATGAGCTGAATCAATCTCCCTCCCCCTCCCCTTTGCTGAATGTAGATGGAAGGACAGAGCAGGTACTGAGTAAGAAACTACTGAATGTGTGGAAGGTGGTGAGTGGTCTTGTTCAGATGCCTTTTGAGTGATGATGTTTTGAAAGCGGACTGTAAGGAAACAGTCAAGGATGATCCTGAGATGTTCAGCTTGGGCAACTGGAGGGGTTCACAGATTGGGGAGAAGGTGTGAAGCCAGGAAGACAACTCAGCTGCCAGTGAGTCAGCTGTCCTAGGACCTCTGGAGGGACACTGATTTTCTGTGTAAGATTAAAAGTGTCTTGGGGTGCTTATGGCCCTGACAAATTAATTTTTACTGGTGAGAAATGGTGCATGCTCAGGGAAAACACCTTCCAACTCTGAACCTCTGTCCTGTACAAACTGGATTCCATTATGCTAAGATCACAGAGACTAAGATTGGTTGTATAAAGCACATTGGAGACTCTGGGCCCTGGAAGATCACAGAGTCAGGCTGCCAGAGTTTCCCGGAGCTAACAGGACAGAGAAACCTCAGGTTCTGCACTGTCCGCCTCTGCGTGTCTTACAGCCAGGCTCACGGATAACTCATATCCTGTCCTCACGCACGTGCTGTCGTGGGGCTCCAGTGTGGATGTCTGTCCCTGTGCCCTGCTTTACACTCTGTCTCTGTACCATGGATCATTTCATGAGCTGCCTCCTCCACAGTTAGTCCTCTACCCACGCCATGCAGAGCAAGTGGTTTTTATGCTCTTCACCTCTTATGTATCGGGCTTCTCTCCCCTTTTAGATATAAATTTGTCTAGGGAGGCAGTAGAGTCCAGGCTGAAAAGAGTCCATCAGAAGCACCCACACATTCGAACTTTACTAAGAAGAGACTAAAAACGTGGTGTTTGCACACAGGAGCAGTACTCTGCCATCAAAGGTGAACTTAAGTCATGTGTATGAAAATGGCTGTGCCTTGAGAACATAATCTGAAGCGAAATAAATCAGATGCACAAGCTAAAATATGGTAGTTTCTCATCGGTAAGACACTCACAGTCTGAATATGCGACAAAATTAAAAACAAATTAATAGGAAACCAGGAGATTTTTTGCAAAAGGAAAAAGAATCAAGAGACAAAGAGGGAGAAGAAGACAGGGGATGAAAACTAATTCAGATGTGTCCTCGACATTTGCCAGCTCCACACAAGGAGTGGAGTCACTGCATAGTATGAGCATGGGCTAATGCAGAGCAGAGGTAGGATTCGCCTTCCAAACTACTCTTAGATATGAAAGTCTGTATTTAAAAGACACTGGAAATGATAGGTATTGTGGAATAGGATGAAAATGTTAAGAGGGAAAAGGAGAAGGGGGGCAGGAGAAAGCAAAGAAGGGAAAGAAATAATTTGATGGTAAAAACAATAAAATGGAAAAAAAAAAGCTTATGTATATAGTGGGTGGGGACCTCTGGGGAAGGCAGGAGAACTAGAAAAAATGAGAAGATACATCATGTACAGGTATAAATTCTCAATGTTGAGTGTGATCATAATGTGTGCTTAAAATGTACACATAAACTCAATAAAAGGGAAAAAATAAAGGACACTAGGAGATTACAGTGATAACAATAATGCTGTTGACCGTTCCTTTATGTTCATAAAAGGTCTGCTGTTTCCATTTTGCAGGTGCGGAAACAGACACAGACCACACGTGGACTGAGCAGAAAACCTCAGGGATATTCTGAAACTTGATTGTGGTAAAAACCGCACAATCCTACAGATTCAGTACAAACCTTGAGGTCACATGCACAGAGTAAAAAAAGTTCATAGTGTGGAAATTACACCTCTGTAGAGCCCTTAAAAGTAAATTCTGAAAAAGATCGAACTGAAGTGTAGGTCAAAAAGCATAGATTTAAAGCAACTAGTGGCCTGAACTTTACTCGTGGAGTGACAGCATCCAGAAGCCTTCCACTAGCCTCGCTCTCATCTGGGTGTAGAGGAAGCGTCCCTCTGCAGCACTCCGAGCGCCCACTGCCCACCACGGAGGGCACAGCTGCCCCGTGTCATGCCTGCTGACCAGAGCTGTCACCTGCACCCTCTCCAGCAGCGCTTTGCGGGCAGCTCGCCTCCCTGGCACTTCAGCAGCTCCCCGGTGAGTGGATCCTGTGCAGCTGAAATTTCCACTGACGCTCTCATCCTCTTTACCTTGAATATTTTTAGCTTCCAAATAGCTGGAGTTCTTAAGATGTCAGAAAGCTTTTTGGGTGAGTGTGGCATCGTCCTAATGGGGCGCTGAGAAGCATAAGTGCTGAAAGGGCAGCTCCCCGTGATTGCACTGAGTGTGGCACCTGCCAGGTGGGCAGAACCCCCCACCCCTGGCCAGTCCCAGCGCGCCCTCTTGGACAAATGCAAAGGAGAAATGCAGAGGCTGATGCGCTGAGCTGCTGCCAAGTCACTCATTAACCATTTTGTAGAAAGGCGTCTAGTTATTCTCTCAACCTTTATTGTTATACTCAAAACATTTCCTGAGTATCTACCAAAGGCTGAGAGTCCCCAAAATGACATAAAACACAATGTGGCTCTTGTGTAGTTCCCTGACACACACACACACACACACACACACACACACACACACACACATATGCACATACACATGCACACACATGCACATACACATGTACTTGATGTTTCAGGCTCCTGTGTTTGCTCAAGGTTCTTGTCTGCACCCAGCTGTTCTAAGAGGAGAGACAAGGACAGAGAAAAGAAGACAAAGGACAGCTGCCCAGTACATGTGGACAGTGCTTTTCCTGAAGGGCTCCTAGGAGTGGTTTACCTATGAGATCCAATTCTACCTCTGAGAGCTCAGCTTCCTCAACATTTGTGGCCACTGCTGTGTGTCCAAGCAGGTCCCTCTGATACGCAGCATGGATATCCAAATATTTTCCAGTGGTGGCAACAGAAGCTTCCCTTCCACGGGTGTGAGGAGCAGTGGACAGAGGGAGAATGAGACTGCCCTGCAGACTCAGAGCTCAGGGGGGCTGGGCTGGGCTGTGCACACAGCGGGGCTGTGCAGTAGGCACGTCCTGCCAAGATGGAGGGCTGGGTGGAGGGGCGGCTGGTGGTGGACATGTGACTGAACTGTGAGTGAAACCACTCACAATGTGAATTGTCAAGTCCAGCTCAAATACGCAAGGAGCGACTCTCCCTGTAGTCCCTCAGCGACAGCACTGAGAATCCTGCTCAGAACCCAGCTCGGTTTCCTCTTCCTTTAAATATGACGATTGGATGTTTGAGGTTATTTCAGGTCTCAGATAAAATGCTCGGATCGTGGATGAGCTTTAATATTTTGAACCTCATTTTAAACTATGAATTCATCTCTGAATCAAGAATTTGAGGTTCTGATTTTAGTAGTAATAATGACAGCACTAACTTATCTCACACGTTAATCAGTGGAACATGGCACAAAATATTTCCACAAGACTCTTGATTACACAGATAGAGAAGCCGGGTTTATGCAGTGCTGACTCACTTGCCCCAGGGCATCAGGGCATCCCGGCAGAGGGGCCCTGGGCAGCTCCAACTCTAGGTGCAGACTTGCACCTGTCAGCTCTGACCCTGAAGGTTTTCTAAGGAAAGTTTCGTGTGGAAAGTTTCTAACTCAGCTGAGACCCACATCTGCCTCCTGATTGTGAGCTGGCCACAGTGCTGCTGGATGGACGCAGGGCTGGGCCGGGAAACCACGAATGAGGAACGAGACGACGACAGACGTCCCACGTCAGCACGCCCAGCGGTCGTCCACACGAAGGACAGACAGTGGGGCAGAAGGGGCCTGGTTGTGGGCAGTGCGGCGGGGAGGAGCATGAGGGCTTGCAATTCGGCAGTGCCAGGGATCAGAAAGGCAGGAACAGCGGTGAGAAGCGCCACTAAGGTACCCAAGGGCCAAAGGAGCAGGCTCATCCCTACTTGTCCCCCCCCACCCCCGCGGGGGGCAAAAGGGAGGCTGACAAGGTGGCACGGGGCTCAGTCAGAAGCGGCAGCCTGGGTTCCCGGACCAGGCCCTTCTACCCCGGAAATCGGCTCTGCAGTGCAGATGAAGCGGCACAGCTGGGGGTTCCTGGAGTCCACGTGGGTGACAAGAGAGAGGGGCGCGAGGCAAACACCTATGGGCACTGCCGACACAGCTCGCCACCTGACGCTCGCAGCCTAGAGCTACTTGCAGGTCTCCATGGTAGGCGGCCGGCCCTTTCCAGAGGCACAAGGCATGATCTCTGCCCGGAAGGAGTTCAGGGGCCACAGGAGAAGCGGCGTGGAGCAGCTCATCGCAGCCCAAATTTGGACGGTGTTCTGGGGAAAGGGCTTCCACTTCCCCGCCTGTCCACTCACTGAAGCCTGGGACCCAGCCTCAGACGCAGGGCAGTCACCCTCACTGAAGAAAGGGCCGCAGGGAGGGGAGCCCAGCCACCCACACTCACTCCAAGACCGCCCCCAAAACCAGCATGCCAACGGCAGGCAATGGCAGGGCCTGCTCCTAGCGACAGGCCTCGCCACAACTTCTCAGAAACTTGGACACACTTCTCACACACTTGTGAGTGTGAAGTGAACAGACGAGGCCAGTTCCGAGAGAAGAGGGAGACCTGGGGCGGGTGGAGGAAGTGGGGCCGTGCCCTGTCTTCTGACTGACTGTGCTGCTTGGTTTTTCTGGGGCTCAGGTGATCCATGGGAAGAACAAAGGCCATTTTTCACATGTTATTGTGAAGAGAAACACTGGAGAGAAGCCGTGGGTGTGGGACCCGCCTCTAATTCCAACATCCTGGGAAGGTGAGGTGAGGATTGTAAGTTCAAATGCAACCTGGGTAACTTAGAGTGAGAATATATCTCAAAATTAGAAGCAAAAAAGATCTGGGAATGTGGTTCCTTTTGAAGGTCAAGGTTCAACTTCCATTATCACAGAAAGAATTAAAAAAAAGAAGGAAGAAAGAAAGAAAGGAAGGGAAGAAGGAAAGAAGTGAGGGAGGGCGAAAAAATACTATACAGAAATCACAAACCATATTAGGCACCTGGAAAGTAAAGCCTGGAACTTCAGCTATGGGTGTTGTTGCCAGTGTGATGGTGTGTGTGTGTGATGGTGTGTGTGTGTGTGTGTGTGTGTGTGTGTGTGTGTGTGTGTGTGTGTCTTGGGAGTGGTCAGAGATCACGTGGTAAAGACCGGAGGAAATGAAGTAGGAAAACTTATAAGCCACTGAGTTTAGCTCTGAAGGCAAAAGCCCTAAGCTTCAGTGCTAAACAACTCACGATTCCAGCCGTGTCTAGGCCCCTAAGTTGGGTTTCTCACGTGGTGCTGCTGTCTCTCCTCTCTAAGTGCAGGAGAACACAGTAGTGATTGTAGCACAGTGACAGGGTCCACAGCAGGCAGGCAGAGCTGGTCTCGCTCCAGGGTGACCCGTGTCCTGGACACCGTCCCGGCTGAGAGACCTCAGGTGAGAGATGAAGGCAGCAGAAGCACCTGCAGGGACCTGGCAGAACATGGCAAAGCCTCTGTGCCCCAAATCTGGGTCGGAACACACTCTTCAGGTTGTTAAAACATTTCCTACGAGGGGTAACAAGTAGCTTGCGGATACAGGACGAGGGTCCTGTTTCTACTGCTGTGGCCCAGCTGTGACGGAAACCTGAGTCTCTGCAGCCCAGTAGTAACACCAAACCAAACCATGGTTGGCCACGAAGTGCGCATCGGACCTGTGAGACACAGCAGGGTACTTTCGGAAGAATAATGGTGAAAATGGGCATCCGATGTTCCCGAAGGAGAGGGGAGCGGGATGCACGGTCTCCTCCAGCTTTGATTGCAGCTGTTCCAGCGGCAGCGGCTTTGACAGCTGTGGCTAACAGCAGAGAGGAAACCACCCTGCTTCCGCTCACCAACTACTACCGCCTCGGTTCCTTTTGTAGTTATTTGACTACGCAGCAGCTACTGTAGATTATTTATTATTATTATTTGTAACACCAGGGATTGAGCCAGGGTCTTCACACTACGATGGCTGTTAAACACTTTTGTCTTTGGGCAAAGTTACATCTCAGGCCCCTTTTTAAATTTTTTTTTTTTTTTTTTTTTTTTTTTTTTTTTTTTTTTTTTTTTTTTTAGAGAAGGTCTCATGAAGATGCTAGATTTCCCAGGCTGGGCTTGAACTTGTGATTCTCCTGCCTCAGCCTCCCAGAGCACAGGGATTATAGGCAGGTGCCACCACTACCAGGTTTGCATTGCTACTGAAGCAATTTCCTTTACTCACCTGGTATGTCTATTACACTAAGATTATGTAAGAGGTACTCACAGACACTCAAAGAAGAGTATCTTCTGCTCTATCATGAACATCCTGCTGTTGTCACTGAGTGGAGGTTACACTATAATCTCAATCTGGATTTCTCAGAGGAGCCCCGGACTTTGAGCAGTGTTATTGTGCTGTCCCTCAGTGAAGAAACTTCCTCCACAGGCCCCTTGTGGTTCCTCTGCCTCGGCTTGCAGACTACAAGATTAATTATTTTAATCTTTCCGTAGAAGTTCATCAGGCTAACTCCTTCATCATCTTTATTGCTCATCTCATCTCAGATATTTAATCTCATTTTCTTCCATGTGAATATGATAGTTAATGCCAAATTATTTTCAATATTTAAATATTGATCTTGTCAAAATTACATAGAGAAATGGTATCTTCTTTTCATTGCAGAATGAAAATTCAACATATCTAGTACTCAAATATTTCATTAATGTTTGCTTCATTCCATTATTACTAAAGTCAAACCTACTATATATAAGTGATAATTATTTATATCTTTGCTTTTCCTTGCACTGAATGCACTTTTTAAAAATATCATTTATGCCCATTGTATTAGCCTGATTTTTAAAGTAAAAGGTCATTTTTGTTTACATATACAAAATTAAAATAATTATGTCTTATCGTTTTACATGCTAAAAGCACCCTTCAATTTAGTATTGTATAGATTTCATTAACATATTGTTTACTCTCATTTCTGGGTGATTAATGTGGATATTAAATATGATATAGCTCACATCAATCCTTTCATGACCTGGGTATTTTTTCAAAATAAAATAGCATTTTCATCATTACCCCTAATTTGTAGTTCCATCAGTTTTCTGGTGGTATGAAATTGTTCAATGCAACTTAATTTTAACTTTTAAGAGTCTATCTCCAAAATCAAATATGTTCTGCTGGCTGCATTTCTCATATTCATTAGTGATAATTCTGTAAAAATTGTGAGCACCTTCATTGACCTGTAAAATTAATTTCTAAATCCAAGATATCTTTGAAACATGACACAATTGTCGTGGAGAAGTTTAAAGGTCTACAAAGTTTTACTAGGCTTTATAATATTGCTGGTCTTCTTAAGGTCAGTCTGAGAAACCCCATTTATATTTCATTTGCAAATATTAATTCTGAGACAAGCAAGGTATATGCTTGTATTTTTAATATGAATATGAACATAGCTCAATGGAATTCAGCTAGGTTTTCCATTTGAATTTTAGTTGTTTTCTAGTCAATATGACTATGATTATATCATTTAGATTACAAAGAGAAAAAGAAGGAAATGTGTATTAGATACACAAGAACTTTTTGCTTGCTTTGGTTTTTGAGTTGATCTCCATTTTTTTTTTTTTTTTTGTAACCTGTAAGTGAGCAATGATCAATATGTTTTCCTCTCTCCTCTGCAATCTGGAGATGAAATCACTGAATCCCAGGACCCATCACGATGATGATTCCAACTGAAACGTCTTCTGCCTCGATGCCCAGAAATTCCCAACATGTAACAGGAGGTGCTTGATTGGGAAATAATGCCCACAACAAAATATACTTCATCAGCCAAAGCCTTTGGTTTCCTGAGAAATTTTTACCTTAATAAATGAAGCATTTTGCTGTGGCAATTATTCTTTTCCTGTAGCCCAGTGCTGCCCACAGGCAGATCAGGTTAATTAATTGCGCAAATGCTGTCCCAGTCAGGGCTGAAGAGCGCCTGGGCAGTGCAGTCCCGGAGAAGTGGAGGACGCTGCAGTGTCCTGGCAGTAGAGCTCCGTCTCTGGAAGCCCCTGTTCTCTACTTCCTGACGATTCTGTCCAACTCCACCTGCCCTGGCCGGGCATGAATAGGAAGCCCAGGAAATCTGCTGCCAAGAAGGGACCCCTAAGAACAAGGCTGAGTGTCAATGCTGAGGGTCCTTGTGACCTCACTGAGCTGGCAGAGTAACTGGTTCCCACTGAGGCATCTCTAGGCTCCTTTACACACCGATGTCTTTCTGTGCGTCCTGCAGACAGCGTGTTGTACGAAGCCGAAGCATCTCTGTTGGTTACTGAGGGTACACTTGGTAGATGGAAATTTTGCTTAGGTTCTGTAGCTAAATAGAGTGCAGACTAGGCTTTTCAATGGCTATGTATATTCTTTATCACAGGAGGCCACAGAGCAGATGCGCTGTAGGAGACCAGGGTCGCAGAGCTGGTGAGGACAGTCAGGATTCATGGCTGGTGTCTGGCTGAGGGAAGAGGCTGTTCACCACACCACCTCGTTCCTCTCTCTGGGGAACTCCTCCACCCTGCTCAGGGCAGAGTGGATCCCACAACCCCAAATTCAAGTGTGCGAAGACAAAGTGAAACCTTGATATAAAATGAATATGATTGCTGGGCTTTGAAAAGCCAGTGGCTCTAGTACACACCAGGTACTGATCTGAGCTAGTGATTTCGATGTGAATTAGCAAGAGTAAAAATGGAATGTGTCACATATTTAATTTCTGAGCTAACTAAGGCTATAATAATAACTATTATTTTTCTACATAACCATCCCCGACGTGGAATCTTTATCATGGCTAGGTCTCCTGCATGTGTCACCTAAAATCACGTGTTCTCTTGAAACCTTGACCTCTCTGCATTTCTCTGTCCATCTATGTAGTAAGAACATATGCGGTAGAGGAAATCTGTCAACAGATCCTGAACTGGGACTGATGTTTCCCTTCACAGCGTGCTCAAACCACACTTCACTCTCTCACAAGTGTGTCTCTGGCTTGTTAGGGAAGGTTCTCCAACAGCCTGTTACTGTCTCCACAGCCAAAGGGTTGCATGAACGAGATCTTACCATTGACGTTGGAACAATGCACAAGGTGGTTATCAAACATTCAGGCAACAAGAAAACCCAGAATGCCACAGAACAAAAGACAAAAAATTAGCCTGAGAGGGAGAATGAGTAACACGCCGGGCAAGGTCTGAAGCAGTCTGGCTCACCAAGGTTTGTCTTCAATTCGTGTGACTGAGGGTTCAGGTTTCTCCTTAAGAGAAGAGAACAGGAATGACTTTGCAGCGCAGTGGTTATGATAAGCCACGAGCACAGGGCCAGACATACAGAGATGTTCAGTGAGCGGCAGCCACTGCCATGTGAGTGAGTGATTTTATTCTGACACAGCCACAGAGGCTTAGGATGCCTTCACGTGTCATCTAGAAATGCAAAAAGGAAGAAAGAAAACTGCAGTATTTCTATGAATGAGTACACTAGAATAAGAGAAACAGAAAGGAGACATTGCCTACGTCCCTGCCCAGGGAGGCCCTGGAAGGGGCCTGAGGGTAGGAAATGACGGAGACCAAGCGGTGAGCTCAGAGGCCAGGCTGTTTCTGCACTCCGTCCTGTCCCCCTCTGTGGGTTTGATTGTTTTCTAGCAGCTACTCCGTCTGTCATGATTCCTGCTCTTCTCTCGCACCCCCTTCTCTCTCCATCAGCGTCTGCGCAGCTTCTCGCCGCAGCGATTCTGGGTTCATCTCACAGTGCCAGGTGGGAACCTCACTTCTTGTGTTACCTGTGTGACTGGTTTCCCATTACTTCCAGTTTGTGGGCTCCTGGTGAGGTCGGACGTCCAGAATCTCAGACCAAGGAGTAACAGCCAGGGCTCAGGCACAGGACACTTCTGGTTACTGGGAACTTGCTTGGAGCTGGGTGGCCCCTTGTGGGAACATGGGTGTGCTCTGGTCGATGCCTCCAAACTTCCAAGACATCACAAACATTCAGATGTTTATGTAACTCAAAAAACCACTGGTCCTTAATACAATATTTAAAAGTATTACAGGCCAGACAAAGCACCTCTGTACCTTTCTCGCCTTCTAACCTGAGGTCTGAAAACCTGTCCTATGTTCCTTCTAGAACATAACAGCGAACAGGCTGGGATTCCCTCCTCCACAGAGAGGCTCCGACCCAGGAGACATTTTAATATGGGTTTCCTACTGCACAATTAGGGCAGTGCCGGCACCCTAACAAACCCCACCTTTTGGGGTATCATGTACTCGAGTTTCCCTGTTATCTATGCAATAATTTAGTGCAGTGGCTCCTTTCTGGTCAGAGTTTTGAGTCCTCAGTGACCCAGGACTCCAGCACTGCGACCTCCGGGGGCCTCGTAGTCCTCTGCCTGGTCGTGGCTGCACTGGTTGGGAGAGCTGTGTACAGCAGCCACCATCCTGATCTGAATTTCCTTCCGGGGAACCAGGCCCTCACCACACTGGGTGAGATGGCCATGGCTGGGGCTGCTCCAGTCCTAGCAGTGTGACCAGAAGTGGGTATGACATTTCATGCACAGTTCGAAGATTGCCATATCCACACTGCCTGTCTGAGGTGACGGGACTTCACTAGGAACACATCCAAGCGGGTTACTCTTTTGAATGTTGAACGAGAAGTGACAAGGGCATCATGAGGTCTTCAATCCTGAGACATTATACACTGAATCAGAAGAAGGGGCTAGAAAAAGAGCTGGGAGACATCTAAATCTCATTACAGTGCAATTCAGTGAGTATTATCTTTCCTATTAGACAGATGTGAAATCTGAGGCTTGGAAACATTTTAAATAACTTGTCTCAAAAATACCAACCAATAAGATTCTCATCCTAGCACGTGCTATTTGGGAATTCTATCAGAAGTTGCTCTAGCTGGGATTTGTCTTACTGTAATAAAATAATCTTGTTGCATTTACAGAATGAAAGAAAACAGAATAGGCAAATGACCTGGAGGAGGGGGCCAAAAGCACTGCTAGAATTTTCCATCTCCTATGGTTGGGTTTGTTAACCTGGAGAGTAGTAAGGTGTTTACTTAGTTAATTACAAGGTAATCTGCAGCTGTCCTAACTCTATAGGAAAAGGTAAGGATAGCCAACGAGCAGTGGTGTGGACACTGAACATCCTGATGGGAGTCAGGTGTCAGACAACCTTGAGAGAGAAGCACTACCAAGCTCCTGAGTTAGACATCTGTTATTTGGCAAGTGCCCCTCCCACCCTAGGTTACTCAGCAGGGTGAAGGCTAAGATTAAGGCAAAGAATAATCATGCTATTAACTTAATGTCTATTTTTAACCAAATCTACATATCACCAAATATCATCTTTACTATGATACTTCACAGAAAGTTGTGCAATCTGCACATTTCACCTTGGAAGCTGAGACACAGCACCATTGCTGGATGTTCCCAAAGACGCGCACTGGTTTAGAGAGAGCTCACTGAAGCCTCCAGCAGCCTGACTCTAAAAGTTGCGATCTGTCTGCTGTGATATTTGTAGTGTTCCAGGTTTGTAGAAAATTGAAAATACTTCAGACCACATAAGTTACCTGCTGGCAAGGAGGGGAGGTGCATAAACGGTTATTGATCAAGGAGGAAAAGAGCAGGCACACAGTGAGGCCACTCCTGGTATTTATGCCACAGAATGATTCAGTTCATCACAGCACCACACAGGCCTTCCTCTCTGGGTCGTACCTCAAGGAAACTTCTAATTTGCAAAAACGACTGTCCAGAAAATCTGGTTAGCAAAATCCACATACCATAGCAAAAGAAGAATCACGAGGTCGTCTTTGATACTTGCATCTGACGTGTTCTGGAGGAGACACATATGTGTTTATAACTTCTTAAATGTGTGACAGTCAACATGTAAAATGTTATCTGTGAACAATGAAAACAGAAAAAAAAAAAGAAAATTAAGCCTTAACTTGTAGTATTTGAAAATGAAGTAAAGATGATTTACCAAAGAATTTTATACTCTCCTCATATTCAAGTCGTCTTCTCTTTTTTTTTAAATGAGCTAAAACGATTTAGCAGCGCCCTGTGTAAAATGCTCTTCCAAGTGCTTTACCACTGTAAGCCCCATAGCATAATGCCTACTCCCCTTGAGGGAGTGAATAGTATCATCCTCAGCTTAATGAGGACACTGAAGACAGAAAAGACCAGTTAACTTGTGTAAGATACCTCAGAGTTTAAGTATCAGAGCCATAGTCCTGGGCATCTGGCCTCGAGTCTCTGACAGCCTTCACTTCTCTGTAGGAGGCCATAGCTGCTTCCTGAGCACACAGCACTTCTGGGGTCAATGCTTGGAATGTGACTGCAGAGCCATTGCATGCCACGGCTTAAGTCAATTCAGCTCTAAATTATTTTAAGGAAGCACCGTATTTCAGACACCAAATTACTATCAGTGCCTCAGAAAGATCAGAGAGTGGGGAAATGGACCAATTAATGTTTAAGCTCCATATTCATCAAACACAGAGCACATTGACTCCTGTGCTCTGTATGACGGTGCAATGAGATACTGCTAGTACCCCCATTTTAAATTTACTGCCTAATATGTCCAAACCAACATAGGTAGGCAGGACCTCAAAGTGTGTTCTGTGGAGATGCTGCCCCAGCAGCTCTGGGTATCTGGGCAGAAATGCAGACTGTTGGGTTAGAGCTCTGGGGAATTTGTGTATTAATGATTTTCCAGATGAGTCTTGTGCACAATTCAATTTCAGAAGCACTTAGTTAAGGGATGAATTTTGTGATGATCATGAGGTTTGTGTGAGGTCATCCTGCTGAATTTGTATCTGATCCGTGTGGCGTGGGCTTCTTGTGCAAGCTTCAGAGGGGACCAAAGATAAAAGCTGCTGTGTGAAGAACTGCTGAAGCCTTTATCTGTGGGCAAGACAGTGGAGGCAGGAGAGGAGCCCACGCACGGGGCATGTCACACTGATGCCATCCCGCTCCTTGTCCCCCAGAGCTGGACTTGCTATTACAGTGCGCAGAGCACTTGGTTATGTTCATTCACACTCGGAAAGTGGCCCTTGATGCAAAGGTGGGCTGTCCGCAATCTAGGAGAGATTCACAGAGAGGCTGTGCAGGAAGTGCTCTGCCAATACTTCATTCTGGTAATTAACTAAGAATCATTTGGGTTTGGACAGTGGACAATGGAAAGGGGATCATTAGGGGGCAGTAGGAAGAGCCAAAGACAAGCTTGTCTTCAGTCCTCTCTCCATGTTTCATTTTGTCTTGTGTTTGCCAGTTCTTGTTTCCATCATAAATACTCCTAAACTTGTTCCCCAGGTTCCTGAGCAAGACTCCGGTCCATACTCAGGACCAGGTGTGGTTCACTGTGTAGCAGGATCACAGATTCAGGGAGAGTTGCAGGGCACTGAGCTTGGAGGGAGACAATGCAGTGCAGAATCTGCAGTCGGGGCTTCTTGTCTGCATGGCCGAGACAGGGCTGGCAAGAAAAATCACCCATATTCTTCTCTCCAGCTCTCATTCCTTGTTTTCTCAATCTTTCCATCCTTCACCAACAGTGTCAAGAAATGAACCCCACACGGGCATAGCATTAATTCCAGGTAGCAAGGGCACTCTGTCCTCTGGGCTCTAGTCCGTCCTGAGGAATTCAGACACTTGCTTCTCTTGTCCTCTGACACACTCCGGAGTTACATCTTTTGCCCACACAGCCCAGACTTGCTGTAGACCTCTGGTCACTTTGCAAAGGTTGTCTCTGCCCTGCTTTCCTTTGTCACTTTCCTTTTAATTACTCCTTTAACTCACAGAAAGAATAACCATTTATGCTGGGGTCCTCTGACATGGTCATAGTGACATTTATAGTATGAAAACCTAGTAAAAGGTTTTATTTTGCAGCACCCTTAATGGTTTAGGGCACCGCTGTAATGGTTGAAAGCTAAGTGTCTAATTATAGTGTGGGAAGTGGGAAGAGGAAGTGCTACACTACAGAGTGGCCACAGGTAAATTAATTCTACCTACTTAATGCCTCATTTAAAAAATAACTTTCAAACAATGTGAAAAGAGAACTAGCCTTCATTCAGAATGCTTCCTAGAAGAGGAGCCAGTTCTTCCTGCCTGGGAAAGTTGGCTGATCTACTTCACACTGTACTTGTGAAGCATATGGACTGCTGAGTCTAGTCACTGAAGGTTCACAGGATTAGGGTGAACTCAGGACCAGAGTCAAGGGTCAGCTGATCGAGACAGGACCCCAGTAGGTGTCCAGTGCACTCAACTGGGCGTGGCTCATGAGCTCCTTCGGGCGGAGAGGGCAGGGGGGAAACACTGCCATGGATATGGAAGACACACAGAGAGAAAAATAACAAGGCCACCAAAGGTCTAGCCAGGAATAGACATACATGTGCTCTTCTGTCTGTGTGCATCTAAACAGTGCACATGGCAAAATCAGAGCATAGGAAAGAAGGTTACTCTTCAGATGAGGTTATGGCAATGAGATGAATGCAGAGAGGAATGAAAATTAGAGACAACATGTCATCAACTATAATCCACACTCTGGGCCATAACTATTCATTTACAAGCCCTGCTCCCTGCAAACTGGAAGAACCTAAACAAATACCCTGACCCTAGAACCTTTAAAAACCTCCTCCCTCAGCATGTGAGGCTCAGTGACCAGAATCTTGTCATCAAGTTCAGTTCAGATGAGGTTACTTTTGACCTGGAAATCTCTAGGCCAAAATGGCAAATGACCCTGTCCACAGGCAGCCACCTACCATGGGAACAAAGGAAAGCAGCGGTTGAACTCTTGCTTGAAACGATGAAGAGAGAACAGTAGGGTACAGATGTTTCCTGAGTGTTCGGCTATAGTAATTTTTGTAAGCCAAGCTGGAAAGTGTTGACAGCTTCTCCTCCTGTAAGCTTGAAATGGTCCTTGATTAGATCCTAATTCTCCTCCTAGGAAGTGGCTCTATAACCCACTATCTTTGAAGACATATCATTTTCTAATTATCTTTTTTAACTATTTCCTTCTAAATTTTATTTTTATTAGCCCATGTTTGTATTACATCATGCTTCCATTCCTGTGCAGAGTTGGTGCATGTACACAATCTATCTTCATTCCTTTTCTCATCTCCTTTTCCTCCCCTTCCTCTCCTCTCTCATCTCTTGTTCTTCTTTCCCATTTGAGGAAGATCTATCTCCCTACTTCCCATTCTCTATCTTTCATTTTGTCTTCTTTGTTTTGCTCCTTATTTATAATTTGGATTTCTCATATAAGAGAAACGATGAAATATTTCAGCTTGTGTGACTGATTTATTTCATTTAACATTGTGGTCTCAAGGTGCACCCATTTTCCTACAAATTACTCACATTTATCCTTTTTATGGCAGAGTAGTACTCCACGGTATATAAATACCACATTTGCTTTTTCATTAATCTGTTGATGGATATATAGACAGTTTCCAAGACATAGCTATTATGAATCAAGCTGCTATAAACCTGGGTGTGTGTGGATCACTATAGTATGGTATCTTTAATTCTTTAGGAAAGATACCAAGAAGGAAAAAGCACTTCATCTCAAGTGTCCTTTGTACAATCTGAGCTATTTCCTCAGATCACTTCCTCTATGTAGACATCTGGAAAATCATACATTTCAATGGAACCAAAGCCCTCTGGGTCCTGGCTTCCAACACTTTTGCCCATCAGCTTTCTCAAAAATATTATAATCTTCTCTGAATTGGTTGCAGCACATTTCATGGTCAAATCAATGCTACACATTTCTCTGATGCTTATTTCTCTCCTCTAACCCACCTTGGACACTTTAGCATTCTGGTGACAAATGCAGGAAACTCTTATATAACCATTTCCCATATAAGTATAAAAATGCACCTGAAGAGTAAACTCCAAAGTATTCTACTAAAATGAACCATCAGTCATGTAAAGTATTTGATAATTCTTTTACATGACTCAAAATGAAAAAGTTAAATATTAAATTTGCCTAATTTCTTTAAAGAAACTATTAGTGTTAGACTGTTATATCACAAAAATAAAAACTTGAAGCCAAACACGTTTTACCTGGAAAGTCTTTCTTTATAGCTCATTTTACAGTTTGGCAGGATCTACTAGACACCACTAGTTATTTTAGGGACATTAAGAAAGGGTATGAGGGCTGAATCTTGATTTGTTCCAAGCTGCACAGCACATTCTACTACTTTCTTCATTCTACTACTACATTCGTCTTTGCTGTCAATCCATACCTTCATCTCAGGTTTTGGGTGGAGATGCTGAAGATGAACAACAGCATAATGTCTGGAAACAGCAACTTCTACATTTATAATATTCTGCTTGTGCACTTGCAAATTCTGTTTTGATTCCATTTCTTTCTTACACAAACACATGCGCCTAAAAGAGATCAGCTCACAGGTGGCATAGTTTGCTTAAAAACCATCTTATGCAAGTCTAAAGTTCATAAGATGAAAATTTGTATCTGCCAAATCAAAGGAAGAGTTAAATACAATTAGTTTCCAAATATTTGCCTCTTTCTTTACCATTTTCCAACTGATCAATTCACTAATCAATCCCAAATCCATTGGTATGTATGTATTTCATAATGTTTATAGCTACACCCCACTTCTGGTACCAATTTCTGTATCGGTTAGTTATTGCTACAGTGAGACTACTGAAAGAAACAAGTCCAAAGCTTAAGCAAAATAATCACTTATGCTCTGAGACTGATGCTAAAGCTATGGATGGGGCTGAGCTTGGTGGCTTAACTTGGGAAACAGACCGCCATGTAGGTCAGCTCCATGAGTGAGTATCTGGGGCACTGGGTAAGGGGACACTGGTGGCCTTTAAGTCCTGAGCTTTGAACTGCCACAAGGTTGATCTTTCCATTGGCATTGGATTAGCAAGTCTTATAACTAAGCCCAGTTTCTAGGTATAGAGAACTACACATCACCGTTAATGAGGTCAGGGAAAAATATCTATGCAGAGGAGAATTAGTGGACAATTTAACCCACTACCATTTGAGAGTCCTAAATAGCCCCAACTTCAACAATGTAGATGATTTTAAGAATTTATAAACAGGGTCAGCAGAAAGACCATCTGCTTATTTATTACTAATTCTTTAATGCTAAAATTATAACCAGCTTGAGCTGTTACTCATTATTCTGTAGTTTCTTTGCAACACTGATGATCAAGTATAAATCATTGGCAATTCATTCTTCTTAACTTTTTAAAAAATTTATTTGTAATTAATAATAATTGCACACATTAATGGGGGTACTGTGTAAATTCAATGCATGGATACAGTGTTTAAGGATCAAATCAGGTAATAGTATTTCCATGTTCTTAAAGAATTACCCTTTCTTTGTGTTTGGAGTCTATAGATTCCCTTCCTCTAGTTCTTTACAAAAATACATATTTGCTTCTTGTAAACTATCATCACTCCACTGTGCTGCAGAACACTAAAACTTATCCCTCTAATATAACTACATTTTTGTACCTTTCACTGTATCTAACTTCATTGTCTCCCATCCCTTTGCCCTCTCAACTTCGGTAATCACTATTCTATAATATAAACTTTATTAGCTTCCAAGTGTGAGCAAGAACATGATATTTCTTTTTCTGTGCCTGGTTTATTTCATTTAACATGGTGTTCTCCAGTTCCATTGATTTTGCAGCAAATCTCAATATTTCATTGTTTCTCATGACTGAATGACATCCATTATGTGATAAAGAAAATAATGTCATATTTTCTTGATGCATTCACCTCCTAATGAATAGCTTGGTTAATTGCATATTTGGGCTACTGTAAACAATGCTAAAGTAAACGGAGACTGCAAGCTTCTCTTTGTATGCTGGCTTCAATTCTTTGGGGTGTGTACCAGAAGCAAGATATCTGGTTTATTCAGTAGTTATATTTCTAGTTTTCTTTGATATAACTCCACGCTGTTTTCCATAAAGGGTGTGCTAAATTAAATTCCCATTATCAGGGCATAAGAGTTTCTCACACTCTGAATTTTCTTTAGCCTATGTTATTTTTTCCTCCCTTTCAGTAACAGCCATTCTGACAGGAGTGAGATGACACTGCAGCTTTAATTTACATTTTCCTGATGGTAAGTGCACTCTTAAAAACGTCTCCCATTTCACCACCCATTTTCATGATAGAAACTCATTTGAATGAACAGAATATTAAGGTTTGTAAAGAAAACGACCATTTTCTTCTCATTGCTATTATATAGAAACTGCCTGTAGATTCTTTTTAAAAAATACTAGTCTCACTTGTTATCATCTCAACTGAAAATTTTATTAAGTTTCAGGTTGCCCCAAATACCCCAATTTTGAGAAGACCAAGAATCTTCTTATTGCTACTGAGACATCCCCTGCCTTGATCTGAGAACACTTTTATGGCAATTCAATGGATTGGCAATTTTGGTAACCTTAGTTGAATGACTAGAAGTCAACTTTCTTATGTTTCCATTAGAATTTAATCATTCTTACTTATTGATCCAATACCAAAATCCAATGACTTCCTAAGAAATAGGCCAAGACCATCTAATTTTGAAGTAGCACCTGTAATAAGCATTATGTACTTATTTAGGATATAGTGAGCTACCCTTATCTATATTTTGTTCAGTATGTTTACCTACCATATGGGTTTGCAAAGGAACCATCAGATTTGAACATGTTGCCATTAAAAAATAACACTTTTCTAGTCCAACTTTGTTACTATCTATTTTATTACTTTATCTCATTTTTTTAACCGTTTCGGCTTGGGAAAAGCAATCCAAATGCTAAGAACAAAATTTATCTAAAGTTGTTTAAAACTTCCGAACTTAAAACCACAAAACTGTGTTAAAAAGAAGTAAAGCAAATGGAAAAGTAGACCAGATTTATAGACTGAAAGATTCTATATTCTTGTCAGTTCTGCCAATATCAATCAATCTATTCAATAAAAATCTAATAGAAATCCCATTAAATAATTTGATATTGAAATGTAACTCAGGATATATAAAACTGGTTAAGTAATTCAGAGACTACAGCAAGCTCTTAATTCAAATATACTCTATCTTTATTTTTCACTGAGTTAAATTTTGCTGGTCATGGATCTCTTCTTAGCTGTTACAGTCGTATATTTCTTTGGGTGTCCTGCCTTTATAAAGGACACTCTGGGGTTTTCTATAAACTGCAAATGTTCAAAGGGGAAAGGAAAAAGGATAGGTAGGGGAAGGGAAAGAAAAAATTTTATGGTTAAAAAAAGAAAACAAAGCTTTTGTATATATAGTGTGGGGTTGTAGAGAGGGCATGGGAATGGGAAAAAATGAGAATCAGTGTGAGTCATGTACTGGTACAAACTCTCAATATTGAATGTAATCATAATGTATGTATAAAATGTACCAATAAAGTCAGTTTAAAAAATAAAATATGGTCGCTAATACGAGACAATATCAAAAATTAGTCATCTCTAACACTCTTTTCTCACTTCTAAAGTGTATCATGATACTTACCCATTTAATGAAGTTTCTGTCAGAATTAAATGAAATAAATGAAGCTGTTGGGCACAGTGTCTGGCACACACCTGGGGACTCTGCAGTGTGAACGATGTAAAGGTAAAGAAAGGAAATAGGTGTCAATGGGACATGAACAATGCTTTTATAGTTCATATAATCTCAGCTGTGAAATGAATAAACAAGATTGACTGATGAGGTTCAGATATGGAACAGGTCACATATGCAAGTGCAGAAAATGGCTATTTTGGAGAAAATAACCAATTAATTTCTGGCATCTCAGTTAGGATTCAATCTACAAGAATAATCATAACAACACACAAGGAACTAGGGATCTGGTATCGAATTTAGTCAGTTGCAGGGAGCTGATGATGACATCTACAGACAGATGCTTTCTCTTCGGTGGTCTGAATTCACTAAGTATAAGGACAGTAAACATCAACATCAGATGGGGGATGTAGCTCAGTGGTTCCAGTGACTGCTTTGCAAGCTCAGGGGCCTGGGTTCAATGCCAGTGACCACACACAACAATGCTGAGCATGGAGACTCACACCCATCAGCAATCAGTACCACATACCACCGTGCTGGGCATGATGACTCATGCCCTGTAATTTCAGCACTTGGTTGGCAGAGGCAGAGGTAGAGGCAGGGGATTGTTGAGTTCAAGGCTGAGTTCACGACTACCCTGAACTACAAAGCGAGAGACCCTGTCTCAAAAAAAAAAAAAAAAAAAAAAAAAAAAAAAAAAAAAAAAAAAAAAAAAAAAAAAAAAAAAAAAAAAAAAAAAAAAAAAAAAAAAAAAAAAAAAAAAAAAAAAAAAAAAAAAAAAAAAAAAAAAAAAAAAAAAAAAAAAAAA
>PVIR01014819.1:0-39613 GCA_004026965.1 Petromus typicus
TGTCCCAAACCCGAGAGACTGACCCATCAGAGACGTTCCTGGGGCAGCCTTTGCTGATGCCCAGATGTGGCAGTTTACAGGGAAAAAGCACAAGTTTTCATGAACCCAGATGTAGTGACGCTGTAATCCGAGAATTTGGGGGACAGACAGAGAAGGATCGCGGATGAATTAAAATCCAGCCTGAAATTCTCAAAAAAAAATTTTTTCCTCATGAGCCACTTAGCTCACTCTTTATAAGGTAGAGTTGTTCCTTATCTCACTTCTGACTTCTCTGTACTGAGCATCCATTGAAGATTCCAATAATTTAATCAGAATTTTTTGACGAGATTAGGATGCACTTAACTTATCTTGCAAATTCTCTCTGACTCCTGGTTTTTCTGTAAAGATCAGAGACTACAAGAAGAGGGGTGGAAATATTTAGCATCTGTTTCAAAGAGAATCTATGCTAAGATTGCCTTTGCACACCAACACTAGCACTTACTTAAGGGCGGGTAGGGTTAGGACCACGGTATTGGGTGAGGCCGGAGGAAGCACATTTCAGTCTGTGGGCTCCAGACCACAGCCTCTCCTCCCTCAGAGCAGATGCGGGGGGCGGGGGGGGGGGAGAGTCCTGCAGGGACGGCAGGTGTGACACCATGTGCAGGTCATCTGGATCCGGGGCCATTTAGTACGCAACTGTTTCCATAGCTCAAATGAAGGGCTAATAGTCTGGTTATGTAGGGACAATGACAACACGGCCTTCACCACAAAAATTCTTCACCGCAAATTTTGAAGTCAGTGGTTTTTATTAAGCTTCTCAAAAAATTCTTTCCAGTACTAGGGATCAAACCCAGACGCACTACCCCACTGTGCTATGGGGACAAGCCAGTCCTTTTTATTTATTTACTTAGTAATGAAGGCAACAGGGTCTTGCTTTGTAGTTCAGGCTAAACTCAGGCTCGAACTCAGCTGCCTCTGCCTCCTGAGTGCTGGGATTACAGGCATGTCACCACACCTGGCATGGTTGTATGTGGTTACAGGGACCGATGCTGGGCCCTTGCGTTTGCAAGGCAGACGCTGGAACCACTGAGCTAAATCCCTGGCCCCCCAATTCTTTTTTTTTTTTTTTTTTTTTTGAGACAGGGTCTCGCTTTGTGGTTCAGGCTGGCCCTGAGCTCAGCCTCCAACTCACATCACAGCAATCCTCCTGCCTCTGCCTCCAAAGTTCTGGGATTACAGGCGTGAGCCACAACGCCCAGCACTGTGGTATGTGGTACTGATTGCTGCTGAGGTGAGTCTCCACGCCCAGTATGGTATGTGGTTACCGGGGACTGAACCCGGGTCTTTGTGCTTGCAAGACAGGCGCCAGAAACACTGAGCTAAATCCCCAGCCCCAATCCTTTTTATTTTTGAGACATAGTCTCACTAAATGGCTAGACTAGACTTGACTTTGAGATCCTCCTGCTTCAGCCTCCTGAGTGTAGGATTCCTGGCATGCGCACTGTGCCTGACAGTTAACTTTTACCCCTGGGAATCCCTCCAGCTGAAGAGTTGGCCAGCACCTCCTCATCTGGTCTCCCAAACTTCCTCTTTCAGTTTCACGAGGAAAAAATCCAATCTCCAATCTCCACTCCTTCCACCTGCAGTTACTAGGCAGCCCCAGTCCCCTCCTGGCCCCTGGTGGGCGCTGTCCCTGTGTCCCTGCTCTGGCGGCTGTGACAGTCTCTTTGGTGGTTTTCCCCGAATCTCGCTGCATCATCGCTTCAAACCACAGCAGCCGTTATCTGATTGGCGAAACCCTCAGGCCTGAGCAGGGCAGACTGGTCCTCTGGGTGGCTGGCACTGCGCTGCAGGGCTGACCCGAGTGACACCAGGTCCGATGCTGACCCGGCTGGAGTCCAGGGACACGTCTGTGTCCTGTGCTCACGGCGACGCCCTTCCGGCCCGCCCTGCAGCGCTGTGCAGAGCCCTGAGCTCAGGTCCTGGAGTCGCCACCTCACCTCTGCCCAGCTGGAAGAGCCGTCAGTGCCTCAGCCCCAGCCTGCTGTCCTCTGCTGTCCTCTTCTGTTCTCGCCCCAGAAGAACCAGCCTCCTCGCCGTCCCACTGTCCCTTCTGATGTGTCTCTGCTCATCTCCCCGAGTGGGTCTGTAGTCACCTGTGCAAGGTCTCCAGCCCTGAGCCTGTGCCTGCACTTCACAGTGGGAAAGAAAACTCTTGGTAGTGTTTTCAAGGTTTAAAAACTAAACGTGTACCAGGCGTGGTGGTGCGCCCCTGTAACCCCAGCCCTCGGGAAGCTGAGGCAGGAAGATCACCAGGAGTTTGAGGTCAGCCTGGACTACATAGGGAGTTCAAGGCCAGTCTGAAATGCACAGCGAGACCTAGATCCAAAACACTAAAAAACAAAACAAAATAAATGTTAAATGCGCTTACGTGTCCTGAATGATTGCTTGCCCATCTTTACCACACGGATCTCGCTGCAGCAGCCTCAGAGACCACATGGGAATCTGATGACGGGCTCAGTTGCAGAATCCACCACTAGGTGGCGCCAGGGCCTGTCACTTGAACTTCCCTGGGCTTCCAGTGCCTAGGCCTGGATGTTGTCAGGATTTACATCCAAGCCAGATGCACAAAATCTCCCACACAGGTTGGTAACTGAGCCCGACCTAGGCCCAGGGAGAGACCGCGGAGTCTGCAGGGAGAAGGGCCCTTTCCTCAGGCTGCCTGTTCCCACCCAAGGCTCCTGCATCCCAGCTCCCAGCCCTCAGCATCCTGGCTGGCCAGGGCCGGTGACCAGCATGACCTGGGACTTCCCTGCCCTGGACGTGAATGTCAGCGTCACCTATTCTTGGCCTAGGAACTTGAGGCTACCTTTATTTGGCCTCTTTATTACCCAAAAGGAAGAGTCAGGCAGAGACAGACAGATAGATACACACACACACACACAAACAACGCACACACACAGCCCAGCGTATTTTAGGTAAACATAGAAACTCAAGTCTGATTGTCACAGAACTACTAGCAGGTTGGACACTTGGTAAGAATGTACCATCTCTGTCCAGGGAGTTAGCTCAGTGGTTCTGGCGCCTGTCTTGCAAGCGCAAGGGCCCAGGTTCGATTCCCTGGTCACCACATACAATACTGGACATGGAGACTCACACCCAGCAGCAATCAGTACCACATACCCCAGTGCCGCGCATGGTGGCTCATGCCTGTAATCCCAGCACTCGGGAAGCAGAGGCAGGAGGATTGCTGAGATGTGAGTTTGAGGCTGAGCTCGGGGCCAGCCTGAACTACAAAGTGAGACCCTGTCTCAAAAATAAATAAATAAAAATAAAAGAATGTACCATCTCCCACCCACAGGAAGTGTGGAGATCAGACCCCCTCCTTGGAGGACTTCTCTCTTATAACCTTGAGTACAGTAGGAGGCTGACCTGCCCTGATCAGGGTTTGATTTTTATTTTTTTTAGACAAGTTCTCATTAGGTCTTCCAGGCTGACCTTGAACTTGCAGCAATCCTCCTACCCCAGCCTTCAGAGTCCTGCCATTATAGGCATGTCACTGCGACCTCAATCTCTCAGTCTCTTGATGTACATGTCTAAAAAAATAGCTTCACACCAGTGTCTAGATTGGCATTTAACCAAACATCTGGGCACAATAGCCTAGCAAAGTTGACTCAGATAATTATCTATCATGATATTCACATATTTGTTAAATGAGCTATGATAGGTTTGACTTTTATGGTATTGGAAACGGAACCCAGGGAACTCTACCATTAAACTACATCCCCAGCCCTTTATATCTATCTATCTACCTATCATCTACCTATCTATCTGAGTTTTTAAAGTTGCCCAGGCTGGTCTAGAACTTTGATCCTTGTGCATCAGACTCTAGAGCAGCTGGGATTATAGACATCCCTTACTATGCAGGGATTTTGTTTTCTGAGATCTAAGCAGTGACAACATCATTTTGTTGACAACAGTTGCTTTGTTACTGGCCTGACCCCTGGAATTTGTAGCTTGTGGAATAGTGACAGAGGGGCCAAACCCAATGCCCAGAAGAGGCTATCGTGGGATTTACCGAGCGGCAAGGGGATTAGGCCCGGCCTGTTGGCCAGGCACTTGTCCAGGAGCTGGGCTGGAGTTCTCAGGGCACTGGTGCTGCTTGTAGCTGCACTCACTGTAAGGTGTTTAGTTCTAGCACCAAGCCCAGGGGCCCGGGCGCCCGGGAACTGACTAGCTACTGCATGGACTCTTCCTGCATGGAGCACAGTGCCTGAGACTGCCGCTGGTCCTGGGACTCGTCGTCTGAACTTCCCGGCTCTCTGGGGCCCTGCATCCTTCATCTCTGCTCAGACAGCTGCTGCCCCTCCCTGCGGTGCTCCTGATGGTGACAACTGGGCATAGGTGGAAAAGAACTTTTGTGAAAGCAACTTCAGGTAGGTGCTTGGTCTCCAAGTCTCCCCAGCCTGTTGCCACAAGCCCTGAAGACTGAAGCCACCAAAGCCCAGAAGTGGCTTAGAGACAAGAATTTGGAGAGTTTCCCAGAAGACAGTCCACCCTGAGGTGTTCTTTCCTTCTCTCCCAGGAGTCACAGTTGAAGTCTAGCAGAGCAATGGTAGAAGGGTTCTAAGTAACTGAGGCAGGTGCCTAGGGCGTGGCCAGTAGGCTGGGCATGTGGGTGTGAACTGTCAATCACAGGGACCCAGGCGACAGCTCTGCCTAGAGGTATCAATTATTCATTTGTTGAGACAGAGTCTCAATACTTAGTCCAGGCTGGCCTCGAATTCATAGTGATCACAAGTGTTCCACACCCAGCAGTGCTACCCTCAGTTCTGAGAACTCAAGCAGGTTTTGTTAGGATGGCTCAGCCCCGATGTCAGCCTAAGCAGTGAGAGATAAAAAAATCTGCAACTGTTAAGCCCATGGCCCCTATGAGCCTTTTCCTGGCGGCTCTCACTCTGTATATTTCTTTTCCTACCTTTAATAAATGTAAAATCAATGAAGTGCTAGAAGAAAAAAAATCAAGCACGTGACAGCTGTGTCCACGTGAGTAAGAATGTCCATCTGCATTGGATCAGCACCGTTCTAGGTGTGGCTAAGGGACTTACTGAAGACACAAGACTCACCTTGAATGTGAGTGGCACAGACCAATGGGCTTGTGCCCTGAATGGGATAAAGTAGAAAAGAAGAGGGAAGGTTGCTTCTATCTCTTTGGAGGAGCTGCAGTCTTCGCCTTCACCTTGGATGTCAGCTCCTGGTCTCTGGCGCAGACGCTTTGGCCTCCTGACTTAAGATACCCAGGACACTACACTGAGCTCCGGCCTTCAGCTGGACCCTTCAGACCCCCACCGTGCACACAGCCGTTTGCATTTTTCACACCTGACTCTCTGGGTGGCCAGTGTGAGGCAACTGTGTAAATTCTTATATATATGTGTGTGTGTATGTGTGTGTGTGTGTGTCTTGCATTAAATGTTTCTCTAGTAAGCACTGACTGACTGATAGAAACCAGGACTTCCATATCCAGGATACTGTCCTCCAAAAAGGAAAAGGAAAGAGAGACATTTCCAGATAAACTAACATGAGAAAAACAAACTATAAAACAATTATTAGGTTCATAATATACAAAGATAACATTTTTATGGAAATAATAGCACAGAATAGAAGGATGGAGCTGGGCGTGGTGGCAGTGCCTGTGATCCCAGCTCTCAGGAGGCAGGAGGGTCATCATGATTCTGAGATCATCATGAGTATGGTGGGCTGCATAGTGAACTCAAAGGCAGCCTGAACTATATCATGAGACCCTCTCTCAGAAAGAAAATCCTAAGTAAACAAACAAATGTATACGCCTATGTGCAAACCTCCCCTCAGAGGCTGGGCTGGAGGTCTCTGACGGCAGCCGCAGCCAGGTGCGGGTTTGCTGCGATCTGTTCTTAGAGCCCTGGGACAGCCTGGCGGCTGGCTTCTGGCTGCGCCCTCACACCTGCCAGAGTCGCTGCTTAGAGCTTCCTCTTCCCTCCGTCACAGAGCTGCGTTCATTCCATTGCTCTAGGGGCTACTCTGGGACACTGTGATGGTCATAAGTGTCACGGGAAAATCTGCCGTGTCCTGCTTGGAAGATGCCCGTCTTTGCTAGGCAGCTGGATGGCCTGGGTGGCTCATGACAGTCCTGTGTCACCACTTGCGGCCAAGTCACTGGGAAGAGGAAGAGGCAGCCCCCACCCTGAGCCCTAGGAACCCAGAGGCCCCTGGAGCTGATCTATCACTTTTGGGGTCCCACATCCATCAGCCCATCAGGCACGTGGGGCTTAGTGACTTGTCCTCAGTCATCGGGCTTCGCTGCGTATCTTCTTTACTGTTAGTGGAACAGAACAAACTGTACCTGAATAAAAGCAATGATGACTGGCAGCAGCTAAGAACCAGGGGACACACCTCTGGGTCCTGGGACACTTACTGCAGAGGCTCTTTGAAGTTCAAACCAAATTTAGGATCCACCTTGCAATTGTTTTTTAGTGTTCCAGGCGGCCCCAGCTCCGGGGAGGCATGGCTCGTCTGACAGAGCAGAGACAAGCTTGCTACATTCCAGAGCAGTTACTAGCTGGGTCCCAACGCTGGGATCTGACGGTGAAGTGAAAAAGCCAGGCGTGAAAAGCACTTATTGTAGAAAACATCCAGGGGAGATGATATACACACCATCCACAGAAAGCAGGCTGGTGGTTCAAATGGCTGGCGTGAAGGGGATGGCATGGCTGGGCAAGGCCAGTGGTGTGCGAGTCACATCTCAGTGAAGCCAAAGATGAAAGTCGGGTATCACTGGCTGCTCCCTGGATGCAGGAGCACAACCCTGGGCTGGCGGGAGACACCCGGCACGGCAGGGCCAGGAAACCGTACACCAGCCTGTGGCCTCTTCAAATGTCTGTGTGGAAATGCTCTTCCCTGGTATTGGGGCTTGACCACAGGGCCACTGTGCCATGGAGCTATGTCACCAGCTCTTTTTGAGACAAGGTCTTGCTAAATTGCCTAGACTGGGCTTATGCTCACAACCCTCCTGCCTCAGCCTCCCAGAGCTCTGGGGTTACAGGTGTTCACCACAGCCTGTTTAGTAGCTACTATGGACCAGTCTCACTCTGCGTGGAGGCTGAGGTTCTAATAGCTCTGTAGCCACCGCTGATGGGTGGACAGTGTCACCTTGTTTTGGGAGCAGGAAGCTGACTCAGAAGATGACATGTTTCACTTAGAAATAGACCAGGAAGGAGAAAAGCTAGGATGAGCCCAACTGCTCCATGCTGGTCGGTATCCAGAATAACAGACGTGCACCTGATGCCTTTCACTAGGAGCCAGGCCTGGGCCCTGGGGACGGTGACCCACTGAGGTCAGACGACGCCAGTCGAAGGGCCCGCCCAGCCCTGCACACCATCAGCTTGTTTTAGGCTCTTGACAACCTCAGAGCTAGCGCCGTCATTCCCATTGTCCAGAAAAACTGAGGCTCGAGGGCTTGGTCAGCCCCGGATCCAGACAGGGAGTCCAAGAGCAGAGTGTCGATGTAGGGCGGGTCAGAGGGGCCTGTCAGAGGTCTGAAGAGCAGGAGGGCGGGAGACTTGGGAGGGCGAGTCTGGCCTGACACTCCTGCTGATGGCTCTTGTGGGGCTGCAGGCTGACAGAGGCGACAGCAGCGAAGTGTGGGTGAGGAGGACAGGAGGACAGCCTGGTGCCAGCGCCACCACACCCAGCATTTTCCCCAAACCCGTTGGATGCAGGGCTATGGCAGTCATTTGGCACTCATGGTTCTGCCATGGGGCAGGACCAGGAGGTACTGGCCAAGTGGCTTGAGGTTGGGTGGGAACTGGCACTTACGGCTGCGTGCCCGACAGAGGGACGCTCTCCCGGCCCTTCTCTGTGGCCATGTGGGGTTCCACAGTGACCACTGCCAGCCAGCAGGGGCCACCTGGGGCACCTCTTTTTCTCCGTGGTGTTAAGGTGCCACTCCTGGGTGTTGTGCACACCAAGCACACAGGTTGCCATCTACCTCACCTAGGCCCACAGCGTACCTTACGACAAGTCACTTGATGTCACTTCTGTCCTATTCTAGTAGCCACGCAGACCTGAAATCTTCCTAGGTTTAAAAGGAGATAGGTAGACCCCACCACTCAATGACAGAGTTGGTGGTGTTGCAGCACAGAAGAGCTCGTGGTATCTGATGGGAGAATTTGCACCCAGAAAATATATAAAGAATTCAAAAGCTGGTAATCAAATCCAGTAAAAAGAGCTTTAAAAAACTCGAACACAGGGCCGGGGAGTTAGCTCAGTGGTTCTGGCGCCTGTCTCGCAAGCGCAAGGGCCCGGGTTCGATTCCCCGGTAACCACATAACAATACTGGGTGTGGAGACTCACCCCAGCAGCAACCAGTACCACATACCACAGTGCCGGGCGTGGTGGCTCACGCCTGTCATCCCAGCACTCGGGAGGCAGAGGCAGGAGGATTGTGATGTGAGTTTGAGGCTGAGCTCAAGGCCAGCCTGACCCACAAAGTGAGACCCTGTCTCAAAAAAACCTAAAAAAAAAAAAACCTCGAACACAAATTTGTTCAAAGATCATAGGGGATGTAGCTAGTAGCATGCACAGGCCCTGTTCCACCCCAGTGACACACAAATATACACACACAATTTATGTGGACATTAAATCAATATATAAAAAGATATCCAATGTCAGCCATTACAGAATGCAAAATAACGTCACCATAAGGCACTACCATATACCTAGTAGAATGTCTTAATAAAAAAGAGTGATAATACCCATGTTCTTAAACACAACCAATTTGGAAAATGGCTAGCAGTTTGTTGTCTCTTATTTTGTGTCTGGATCTTACTGCATACTTCAGCTGGCCTTGAACTTACTGTGTAGCTCAGACTGATCTTAAATTCATGGTGATCCTCCTGCCTCAGCCTCCTGAGAGCTGGGTTTCTATATTCACCTGATATCCAGTGAACCTGGTGAATTCATTTATCAATTCTTATAATTTCTACATTTTGGAGGGGCAGTATTAGTATTGAACTCAGCATCTTCCTTCTGAGTTATAGCTCCAGCCTTCTCTTTTCTTTTCTTTTCCTTTTTTTTTTTTTTTTTTTTTGGTACCAGGGATTAGACCCAGGACTTGTGCTTGCAAGGCAGGTGCTGCAGCCACTGAGCTAAATCCCTAGTTATTTTATCATTTTTAATACTGAGACAAAATCTTGCTAAATTGCCCAAACTGGGCTTGAATTCACAATCCTGCTTCAGTCTCTTATTTTTATTTTTCTTTTTTTTTTTTGAGACAGAGTCTTGCTTTGTAGTTCAGGCTGGCCCTGAGCTCAGCCTGAAACTCACATCACAGCAATCCTGCCTCTGCCTCCTGAGTACTGGGATTACAGGCATGAGCCACCACACCCGGCACTGTGGTATGTGGTACTGGTTGCTGCTGGGTGTGAGTCTCCACGCCCAGTATGGTATGTGGTTACCGGGGATCGAACCTGGGTCCTTGCGCTTGTAAGAAAGGCACCGGAACCACTGAGCTAAATCCCTGGCCCCAGCCCCTTTTTTTCTGACAGACTTGTTCCAGAATGTTGGGATTACAGGCATGTATCACCATTCCATTTTAATAGTTTATATATTTAAAAATTTACTACATATGCATCAAGTTACTTGCAAGTAATTCAATTTTTATTTCTTTCTTTCCAGGACTTTTTACTGAAAACTTTTTTGAAGTGTAAACATCATAAAAGTCACATATTCTAAGTATACAAACAGCTCTTTTGGTAAATTTACCAAGAGGTACACCATCACTACAATCATTTTAGAATATCATCTTCTAATCAGTTTCTCATATCCATTGTTTTTGTTGCTGCTGTTGTTTTTCAGAGACAGGGTCTTGTATTGTAGTCCAGGTGGCCTTGAATCTGTGGCAATCCTCTTGCCTTGCCTCCCGAGGGCAGGGATTACAGTGTGCTGTCATGCCTGGTTCTTGTTTTTTGAGACTGAGACTTGCTATGTTGCTCAGGCTGGTCTCAAACTCCTGCCTTGGCTTCCTGAGAGCTGGAATTAACCTGTGTGTGTTCAGCTCATCAGCATTCTTTACATCAAAATAAAATTCTCTTCTGGGCCCCACTGTCGCTTTTAGTTACGATAGCTTCGCAGTCTCCTTGGACCCAGAACAGCTCTCTATCTGCACCTCTCCCACTGCAGAGTGCGGCTCCCTGAGCCTGGATTGCTGGCTCGGTCAGATTCCAGCCCCGCCCTTCGGGGGGAAGCCCAGGAGGATGTCCTGGTACACTGTATCAGGAGTGTACCAGGTTACATGCTATCTGCCAGCTTTTGCTACTCTCAATTACTTTTCCTCTTTAGAGTTAAGTGATTTGTGGTAAATTACCATGAAATATGTGAGTATCTTGTATTCCAAACACAAGAGAACAAACCAAACGCCCAGGCCTTTCATCCACATCCCATCATCTGTTGAAGGGTCTTGCCAGTACAATTACTACAGGAATGCTGATTTCAAGTTTCACAGTCTTACTTACATTTGCTAGTTGAAGTCTATGGACTGGGCTGTCTCCTGGGAGATCTGGACCGCTGCCTTCCCAGCCTCTGGCTATGCAAAATTCTGCTCTGTTCTACACAGGTTTGGGGTTAGCTCCACCTACACCAGTGGTAAGGACTGAACCCAGGCCCTTCAAAGTGAGCTACATTCCCAGGCCTTCAAAATTTGTACAGTCTCACAAAGGCAACCAGCTGTCCTCTCTCGGCTTGAACTTCTGATCCTCCTGCCTCAGGCTCCAGCAGGCTGGGATTATAGGCTTGCGGCACTGCGTCAGGCTCGGGCTGAGCTTTTCTGGTTCAGGTTTCAGCAAATGGCTTGAGTCCTGGGGACCGATGAGAGGCCCCCAGGTTCCAGTGTTGTCCCTTCTGTAGGTGAGACTCACAGACTGTCCTGAGGGCCTCCTCAAAGCCCCGGCCTCTGCCTGGGGTCCTCAGTCTCCGGCCAGGCACACATGCAGGCAGCTGCGTTCTGTCCATCCCCTGGCCACCATCTCAGCCTTTCGTCATCGCGGCTTTTACAAATCACTGGTTTCTCTGGCCTCTCTAGCTATCTCTGTGGGACCACTGAGCTGTAGATATTCCATTGCATCCTTGCATCCTGAAGTGGAGTTGAGTTATAACCTACAGGATATGTTTACAGAGAACTTCCAGTTCAGAGGACATGATGACACAATTGGTCTTGGTCTTTGCTCATTTTATAGGTAAAATATTTCACTTTAATTTATAGTTTTACTTAGTATGGAGGCTGAATCATCTTGACTTCAATGCCCCCCAGGTCTCCCTGAGGTGTGCAGTTGCTAAGTGAGCCGGGAGTTGTTTCCAGTGGTGGCCAACCCTGCTGCCCCTCAGCTGCCTCAGAGCCCTCCCTTGCCTGCTTCAGCCTCAGCCTGGCTCTGGTGTGTGGTGCAGGGGAGCTCTGAGCCCAAGAAAGTTCCACCTCTGCCAAGTCAGCTACAAGTCAGGGACTCGTGTGTGGCTTGGGTGACTGCTGCTTCTTGGAGATGTCCAGCCCAGACAGCCTCACACCTCTGGTGGGCTACACGACTTCCAGCCATACCTGGGCGGAAGCGAAACTCCCTCTACCCAAGCCCTGCACTGAGCTTGCTCACTCAGTGTTTAGTTGGTCCCCTCTCTCCTGATTTGTGTGGCTTTAGGACAGCTCTTGCCCCACTGAGGGTCTCAACAGATCCTGAGGCCCCTACTTGCAGGCTGTGGCTGCTTTCGGAGGCAAAGCAGGGTCTGGGCCAGGTGACAGAGGACTGAGTTTCTCCTCCTCCCCTTCAGAGCCGGACACCACATCCACTGTCTTCTATTTTCCTCTGGGGATCTCTACCCTAATACCCGATGGGAGCTGGGCATTGTGGTGTACACCTGTAATCCATGCACTTTAGGGTGCTGAGGCAGGAGGACTCTATGCTGGAGCCCAGGCTAGTGACTTAGTGAGACCCTGCCTCCAAATTAGAGAAATAGTGCTGTGGGTACAGCTCAGTGCAAAAGCCCTGGGTTCAATCTCTAGTTCAAACAACAACAACAACCACCAAACCACAACAAAAAACAAATGCCATGGCTTTTCTGTCTCCTGAGAGTGACATCAGGACCCTGCTATGTGCGGGGAGAACCCGGACCTATGCCATGAAGTTGGGGCGAGCTTGCCCATGAGGTCTCACTTAGCCTCTGTCACTCCCCCCTCAGGGAGACAGCAGAGCAGTTATTGGAGTGCATGAGCTGTGCTTCAGGCATAGACGGCGCGAGCTGATGGAGTGTGGCGAGTGATGGAGACCTGCCCCTGGACTTGGTAACTGTGATGGAGGACTGAGCATCATCGGACCAGTCGGGGTCAGACCTGCAACCAATGTCTGCGGCGCTGGAAAGATATGCATTAAGTCGTTGGAGGGACAGAGGAGAACAGAGACCTGGGCAAGGGCACAGCCCGTCCACAGTGCCTGGGCTGGGCTCGCCCCACCCCTCGCAGCCCGAGGTTACAGTGAACGTTCCCTACAGGGAAGGTGAGTTTTCCTCCCGTGGAATAAGCCTCAGTTCCCGCCCGTCTTCGGACACCAGACTCTGCTGGGTTTGGGTCCCTTTCAAAGTGGGTGGATCTGCATGTGACCTGAGGTATATTCCACCTCCCCTCCACATTCCTGCAGTGCCTAAAAAAATGATGCTAGGGCTATGGGCTCCGCAGGGTTGTACTCTTTAGGGAATGATGACTAGAGAAATCCACACTGCGTCCGACCTTGGTCACTGCTCTGCTGGCCTGCAGGGCCCTCACTCAGAAGGGGCCTGAGAAGGAGCCCTGGCCAGACAGTGAGGAATTCTGACTCCACACTCCTCACACACAGTGGCTGTGACTGCCCAAGGCTCCAGGGGAGCGTCTGTGTTTAGGACTCAGGAGGCCCCCAAATCCTCTTCCTTCTATTTTTTCTACCTCTATTAGTGCACAGGCCACCGTGCCCTATGGACCAGCACCGAGCCAAACTGGAGGGGTCCAAGGCTGTGCTTCCCTCTCACTTCCCTGTCCCCTCTGGAGTCACAGGATGGACACAGCTCCTTCAAGAATTCCTTCACCAAGCAGGTCTCCTAAGTAATTAACTCTCAACGTGGGGTGTATATTAGCTTTGTAAAGAAAAGACTTCTTGGGCCAGGGATGTAGCCCAGTGGCACCACTGCTTTGCAAGCCCCAAATCCTGAGTTTGTTAACAGGTACCACAAAGAAAAAAAAAAGAAAGACTCTAAAGCGGGGCTCTTGGGTGGGGAGGAGACCTGGTGGGATCCGGCCGGGTGGCGCCTCTGGAGAGGCTCCAGGTCTGCTGCCCACCGTGGCATGGACTGAGTGACTCTGGACAAGCCAACCCGAGCTGGTAAACCCGAGACAGGACTTCCAGCCCTGGCACAGAGAACATGGGGCGGAGGTTCCCTTTCCTCTACATACTTTGTGGTGCTACCTTGTGGTGTCCAGTGGGCCACCGCTGAGGTCACAGCTCAGTGCCATCAACCTCTAGCAGCTAAGCAGGTGGGTGGAGATTCCTTCCAGTCACCACAGAAGATTTAACAAGTACAAACCTGCAAACTCTTTATTAAATTCTCCCATTTCATCTGTACAGAAAAAAATGCACATTATGTTCAGAATCTCAGTAACATCTCAAAATTACACAGCATGAACATGTAAAAACAAGGAACTGCCTGGATTTTATACATAGAAAGGAAACCCATTTACAAAAGAGGCTTAACTGTACTTTTTTTCTTTCTTTAAAAAAAAAAAAAATCAAAGAGGCCCCAGATCTACACGGCACAAGTACACAGCCCGATTTCCTGCCAGGCCCACGCTGGGGGCCCACAGAAGAACAGGTGTGGCAGAGGGCCGTCTGGGCTCTGGGAAGCAGACGCCACTCCTATGCTGGGGGAATGGCCCAGTTTGACAGAAGTGGTGCACTTCCGCCTTGCCTGGGAAGAGCTCTCCAGGGCAGGGTCTGGCCAGTAGGGAGGGGGAAGGGGGACCCTGCTGTGGTCCTGTCATCACCAGCCTGTGCAGGAACCTCAGCTAGTGCTCTTGGTGACGGCCCCTTTCCTGTGATCCCACAGCAGTCTCACTGACGGCTGCTCACCTGCTGTCTGAGGCCTGGCTGGCAAGAGGGATTTGACTTGGACTCAACTGCCCTGACCTGCAGTCCTGGCCTTCCCTGGTGGAGGGACCCAGGCGGAGTGTGGTTTCAGGGTGGCAGACCAATGACAAATGGAAGGAGGGGAGGCTGGAGTGTCAGGTCTGGCCTGGAACACCTGGGAGCCAAAGGCAAGTGGTGGAGAGGCGAGCTGGAGACGGCCCACAGGCTGCCGGGTAACACGTTTTATAAAACACTCAGGAGTGTTCACAGGGCGGGGAGTCTGAGGGAACATTCTAAGCTTTGAGATTTTCTAACTCATAAGAAGCGGAAATCCAAGTAGACATACTAAAATGGATATAACCCATAAAACCACACTCTTCTTGTGGTTCTACCGGCTCAATTTAGGGTGCAGGTGCCAGGTGGGCTGGCTGACTTCTGAGGGCCTCAGAGTCCTCCCTACCTGCCTTACGTACTGAGATGGTGCCCGAAGAGAAGAGTGTTTCTGTGGTGGGGTAGGGAGAAATGGGAAGGGGAGGCCTCTTCTTAAGCGGACTTGAGACCGGCTAGGAAAGCAGGCCCAGGAAGCCCTCATGGCACTGATGACTCATCATGGAGGATCTTTAAGAGGGAAAGGGTACCACAAGCCTGCAGGTAGCAAGGATGGACCCTAAGTCACAATCATACAGAATAGTACATCTCCTCTTGGGAAGAAGGTGAAAGGCCTTGAGCCACAATTCCCAATTTGTCTGATAAAATACAAATGGCAAGGACCTTGCCATTGGATTCTATCAGCTGACATGAGGAACAGGAAGACGTGAAATCTGACAGTAATTTTCGGTTGAATCTTCTAGGAAAGTGTCCCTTAGCCAAGTTTTTCACTGTATCCCAGGAGAGCAGGCACAGAATCAGTGCAGTCAAGGTCCCTGTGGTGACTTCCTGTCAATCGCTCAGTAAATGCTAGCTCATCGCTTCCCCTAGAACTCCCCTCACTTCCGAGTGTATCTTTACACTCATGGGCTCAGACAAGCCGGCTGGAGCCACAGGACCAGGCCGGGAGTGGCAGCCTAGGTCTCCCGTGAATGAGGTGAGGCTGTCTGGGTACAGACCTAACTTAGCCTTTGGCAGAGCTCTCCTGTCAGCACATCTTGCCGGAAGACTTGCAGTGGGACAGGAGCAATGGCAGAGAAGTCCAGGGATGCACCAAGGTAGATAATGTCGCACTCACAAACGTGACAGGGAGCAGTCAGCACCCTGTCCGGATCTCTGACCTTACCTCTGCACCTCAGCCCTGGTGTCAGGCCCCTTGGAGGGAGGTGAAGCACTACGTCTAAGAGTCTCTGAGACACTGGCGTAAGCTGCTGGGGCCAGATGACAGTGACTTGGCTGCCATTAACTTTCAGCAAGTACCTGGAGCTGTGGCCTTTACCCAAATCCTCTCAGTAACTTGTATTCTTGTTCATGGGATAGATACCAGCAGGATGGACACAGGCCAGAGGCACCCCTGGCTCCTGACTAGTTCCACCTGCTAATTTATGACCTCGAGTGACCCATGCAGCTAGGGACCCAGAGAGGTGGCCCAGAACCTGTTCTGCGATGCAGGATGAGGTGTGGACTGGGTGGGACTGGGCTGCCGGTACAGAGGATGCTGGGTTCCCTGGACTTAGGAAGATTTGCTCAAGACCTTTCAGTCATAGGAAACCACTCCAAAGAGGGTGGTGGATACTTTCTTGTAACAAGCAATCCAAATACCAGCAGTTATCCTTTCTACTCTATTTCTACGTATGTCAAATGTTTCACGAACCAAATTCACTAAACCTCCAAATCTGCTGCAGACAACTAAGGGGATTTCCCACCAATTCAAAAAGAACACAAATACGGAGACGCATCAGAACCACAAGGGTGTTTTTCGTGTTAGGAGTGAGGCTGCAGAGATAGGGACACTCCTCACCTGAGGGAACAGGAACCCTATCCTGAAAAGCACACTGCCATGACGCCGGCTGCATTCCACAATGCCCGGTGACCCTCATGGGGAAGCCCAGAGAGGGAGGGGCCCTCCAAGCCAGCTCAGCTCAGTCCGCAGAGTGCGCATGCATGGTGCTCACACCGCAGCATTTCAAGTTTTATGAGACTGAAGACTCCCAGGACAGCTGCTGTGAAGCAGGAAGACCCCTCAAGCAGGACCATGAGGCCAGGTGGATTAGCAGCTCTCTTATGACTTGAGTTACCCAAGCTGGGGACACACAGCTGGCTTCTGGAACCCATTGCCTCCAGAAAAGGCAACAAAAAAGATAAGGGCAAGAAAAGAAAGAAAACCACAGTATTCAAAGGTACGTCAGTCAGGTCTGACAAGGAGTCTGTGGGCCGACCGATCCGCCGTGGACACAGCTTGTACTGGACAGACTTCAGGGAAGACAGATGCTGCTCAGATGCTGGCACTTGTGGGCCGTGCCAAGAGGACAGGAGGAGGAGGGGCGGCACAAGGGGCCTGGGTCTACAGGGACAGTTTTAGGCACATGATTTATAATACTCTGTGGACATCTAACAGGTTAATAAAATATATATTATATAAATATATCTCCTACTGTACATGCTGCCCTCCCGTGCAGCCCCTATCATGTCACTGCCACAACTCAACCAAGGCGAGCCGGGCTGAACCCCGAGGCCTAGCCCCTCTCTCCTGCGCCCCATATCTGTCATCTCCACCCTAGACGGACAAGGAGGATGGCAGGAACAGTGCCCCTCAATCACTGATGAGTCACCAAAACACTACACTTAGTCAGCACCTACTTGGCTGCATACACAGAGCAAATGGACAGAGAAAAGAATGGAGAAAACCCTCCATCTCTGAATGTGGTCACTTGCCATACGCTCCACGTGGGACACTTAGCCTTCTGGGAATCTGCCAGAAGATTCCCTGCGTGCAGGGAGGCCAGGAGGGACATCAGTCCCATGGGACCACACTAAATCTCTATAAGCTGCTGTCTCTGATCAGTACTGTGCTGGAAAATAAAGCTGTGTGTGCGAGTCAGTCCCCTGCCTTCCTGGCCTGCCTCGCAGGATCCTACCCTCAGTCACTGCTCCTGGTGGCAGAGAATTCTAGAGTAATGGCACCCTCCGCAGGGCTAACCTCGCTGGGACAGTCCCACAGCATCCCAGGGAGGAAGGTGATGGCTCCAGCTATATGCATACTTGGAATCAGGCCACAATCAGAATCTGCAGAACTGTGGACAAGACGCGGACGGCTCTGCTTCAGACTCCTGCGCAGTCCCAGCCTGCCCACCCAGCTCGAGGCGTCGCACTGAACTGCACTGTGGTGAGGAGAGCATAGGGATGCCCACACCTGTGGACCATGACCAGTGACGCTCATTTTCGGTGACAACTGGAGGCAAGCAGGTCCCAAATCAGGCTGTCTAGTGGCTTCCCACTACTCAGTGAATTCCCTGGCCTGGCATGGCCCAAAGGTGCTGCTGGGAGACGAGCCAAACATCTGTGACCATGAAGTGGGCAAGTGTGTCCTCTCCAAGTCCTGCCTTCATCTGACGAAGCTACATGGAAGAAATAACCCTGCTGCCCAAGCCTGGAGGAGATGTGTTATTATATACACTTTTTCTTTCTTTAAAAATTTCTTTCCTTTTTTGGTAGTTTTTTAAAAAAAGCATTTGAGTTGCAGGTCAGGTGAGTTGGTTCTGGAAGAAATGGTAGTTCTGCTGTAGGAGAGAGACTTGTCTACAGGCAGGTAACCCACATTCGCCAACAAGGCAACCACCAAAGCAGCCAGCTGCAGACACTGCACAGATGGTGGCGGCGGCGGAGGAGGAAGAAGAGTAGAAGGACACTGTGGGTGTGGCCAAGTCTGGACAGGACAATGCAGTGGGCACCTGCTGATGCTCTACCATAGGTGTCGGTGGCACCTCTTAGAAGGGCGAGGTGAGAGGGTTCACTATACAGGAGGGCTGTACAAACGGGGCACTGGGCAGGGAGTTCCTTTGGTGGTCAAGGTGGCTCTACCTGTCCTTGAGCTCTCGTGTTACTCGCTTGGTGATCCGTCCGCACATCAGGCCGATCAGGAATAATATGCAGATGCTCCCACTGATCACAGACAGGATGTAGTTCTTTGATGGTGATGTCATCACTTGCATGGCAAGGTCAGAGAAGCCATCTGCTGGGGCCACCTGGAAGAAGACACAGCAGTGTGATGCTCTGGGGGCCAGCAGGCAGCCAGTAGTGCTTGGTCTTTTGTTTTTTTTTAGGTTTTTTTGAGACAGGGTCTTGCTTTTGTGGTTCAGGCTGGCCCTGAGCTCAGCCTCAAACTCACATCACAATTCTCCTGCCTCTGCCTCCCGAGTGCTGGGATTACAGGTGTGAGCCACCACGCCCGGCACTGTGGTATGTGGTACTGGTTGCTGCTGGGTGTGGGTCTCCACACCCAGTATTATTATGTGGTTACTGGGGAATCGAACCCAGGCCCTTGCGCTTGCAAGACAGGCGCCGGAACCACTGAGCTAACTCCTCGGCCCCAGTAGTGCTTGGTCTTATGTGCTAACAGGAGGTATAGTCAGCCTACTTCCCACATGGTGACCATCACTGCTAACACATGAACGGCCCCTGGGACTACGGATGTGACCACCTCCGCCAGGGGCAAGAGGCCCATGATTCCTTCATGTCATTTCATGGTCACATCACGGATGAAGACCTGTGGCCAGAGTCTGGGTGGGGACAGTTGCAGCACTGGTACCAGGCCATGGGGCTCATCTGTTTTGACTTATGTTCTTCATGTTTGTGGCCGCTGGACACAGACATGTTGAGATTGTGTGGTATGTTCCCTTTCCTGGCTTTACTCCCCATTACATCACAATGTGCGACAATGGCCTGGATGGGCTACACCTCTAAATCAAGACTGCCCCACATCACTTGTGCGCATTTATGGTCTGGCCAATTTTCACCCTGTTTCAATACTTTCCCCAGGGGATGGACCTCTGGACAGCCTGCTACAGCAGAACCAAGACCAAAAGGTTCTGGGGGTACGAGTCTGGGTGTGTGGGAAGGGTCTGGGCCAGAAACACCTGGGCACTTTTATGTTCACCCCCATGAACAGTGCCAGGAGGTATGGGATTAGTGAGATTTGCACACCCACACTTCCAATGCAAAACAAAAACATACACTGAGTCACTCTGGCTATAAGAGGCAGCACCAAGGAGCAGAAACCAACACAGGAATGGACAGTGAAGTATCCATATTTCACAGCAGAGTTTTTTCCCTTGGAAGAAAGAGTGGGCAATTATGGGGAGCGGTGACAGATATGACCTTTCTCTGCCACATCCCTTACCCATGGTTACTTCCTCTGCTGTGACCGTTTTTTGTTCAGACAGTCTTGTTATGTTGCCTGGCTGTCCCTGAACCCCTGGGCTCAGGTGATCCTCTTGCCTCAACCGCCCAAGTAGCTGAGGCTACAAGCACAAGCCACTGTGCCTGGCTTGTTACCTCTGACCTTGGTCATTGTCCTGACCTAAGGTCACCGGAATGGTCTTGCCCAGGGTGAGTCGATGCAGAAGAAACCTGAGGGACGCAGGGCCAGCCATAATCTCCAAAGTCAGTTTTCTCCACAGTGAGGGAATGGGCATCCCACTGACTTCACTGGGATCTGAGGCTCCATCTAAGTGTTTGATAAACTACACAGCAGTGTCCACAGGAGGCGAATATGTAGGGGACCCTTCCTCAGCCCTGGCTGCCTGTGTACCGCACATCCTGAAGCCCCTGTGCATCCAGCCTTCTTCTTGGCCCAGGTCAGCTATGTGCCAGTCTAACATATGTACTTGGTCTCCCAAAGGCTGTGCAAAAAAGTATACATGTAAGTCTAAAGGCGCTTGGATTTCTTTGTTTTCTTGTGGGTATGGTGTATGTCACCAATGAGCTATTATATACTTGGCTCCAGCCAGACAGGTTTTTTTTAAATTTATTTTTTATTTTTTTGAGACAGGATCTCTCTTTGTAGTTCAGGCTGGCCCTGAGCTCAGTCTCAAACTCAAAGCAATCCTCCTGCCTTGGCCTCCCGAATGTTGGGATTACAGGTGTGAGCCACCACGCCTGGCAAGCCAGGCAGTTTTTTTTTTTTTTTAGGTTTTTGGAGACAGGGTCTCGCTTTGTGGTTCAGGCTGGCCCTGAGCTCAGCCTCAAACTCACATCACAATCCTCCTGTCTCTGCCTCCCGAGTGCTGGGATTACAGGCGTGAGCCACCACGCCCGGCACTGTGGTATGTGGTACTGGTTGCTGCTGGGTGTGGGTCTCTACACCCAGTATTGTATGTGGTTACCGGGGAATCGAACCCGGGTCCTTGCGCTTGCGCGACAGGCGCCGGAACCACTGAGCTAACTCCCCGGCCCAAGCCAGGCAGTTTTAAAGGCTCCCTGATTGCTCAAAATATACATACTGCTCATCTCCCAGCAAGAAGTCCCTCAGAGACAGGAATCCGACAGGAGAGATGGCCACATTGGACACTCTCTTGGTCTTACCTTCGCTGCATAACTCCACATTTCAATCCGGTCATTGAGGCGCTTTTTGCACTCGGGTTGTAAACGCACCCGCTTATCCTCCAGGGCCTCCATCAAGCAGGACATTTCTGTGGGGGGAAAATGGGTAACGGTCCGCAACTGCACTGAATGGAGCCATCTGTTTCGGAGAAGGATTCCCAACTACCAGTGATCTCAGATCTTTACACTGGACAAGGTCAAATTCATTCCTGGGAACCTGATGCAACAAGCTCCAAACAACATGTAACTGCCACAGGGGTCCTCTTGCATGTTCCCCGGACACACCAGGCTCAGAATGACTTGATCTCCCCAGGTCCCGACCTCACAGAGAATGCCTACTGTGCCCTCTGTGGCTTCCAAGGAAGCTCAGTTTGCAAAAGTGGGTGAGATGGCCATGTGATGGCTTAGCTGTTGCTTCCTTGGTAAGTAACTCAACCCTCTCCCTTCCCCATATCCTTAGCTCTGCTCATGCCAGGATCGGGTCAACCCTTAGAACTATTTTCAAACTCATTCTGCCCCCAAGGCCAATTTTGGCAGCAACCAGGCCTCCAGAGGATGCTGCTGATGGCAGCACTGGGCAGTGAAGTTGCAACTCCTGAGAAAGCACAGACATGGCTATGCAGGCACAGGCACTTACGGCGCCCACGGCCAGGGGTGATGGCTGCACAGTGGTGTTTGATGTCCAGGGCACATGCTGTGTGAAGAACGGGGTCCACAAAGATGTCTGCTTTGCTCTCCTTCAGCATGTTTAACACTTCCTGAAAGGGAAGGTCGTTGTGGAGAGAGCTTTTGTAAAGAAATGCACCACATCTATGGCTTGTAAAGACTACATGCACACAAATGGCGAGGTGAAGGGAGGGGAGGGGCCGCGGGGCTGCAACACACAGTACAGACTTTCGATCTCCAATTTAATTCAAGAACTGCTCTGTGGGATCAATGTGTTCTAAGGAGACTGGAACTGTGCATGATTGGAGGAACAGGCATTCTGGTAAAATACCTAAATATTATTTATTTGTGTAATATAACTTTTTAAGAAATTTAAGAAAATGTAAAATCTGAAAATCAGAGTACTGGGTTGTAGATCCTCAAAAAGAAGAAATGGATGGGCTGGGGATATAGCTCAGTGGTTCCGGTGCCTGTCTTGCAAGCGCAAGGACCTGGGTTCAATCCCGGTAACCACATACTATACTGGGTGTGGAGACTCACCCCAGTAACAACCAGTACCACATACCACAGTGCCGGGTGTGGTGGCTCACGCCTGTAATCCCAGCACTCGGGAGGCAGAGGCAGAAGGATTGCTGTGATGTGAGTTTGAGGCTGAGCTCAGGGCCAGCCTGAACCACAAAGCGAGACCCTGTCTCAAAAAACTTAAAAAAAAAGAAGAAATGGATGCACAGAACATAACATCTGCTTTAAGAGGAATTATTAAAATTTAAAGATGTTCTGAACAATGAAACTCTACGGTCAAGCTTTTTTTTTTAAATAAAGGTCAAATGGGGCCAGGCATGGTGACTCACACCTGTAATCCTAGCACTCAAAAGGCAGAGGCAGGAGGACTGCTCTGAGTTCGAACCTAGCCTGGGGCTACATAGTGAGGTCAGGGCCAACCTGAACCATAAAGTGAGACCCTGTCTCAAAAAGACTTAAAAAACAAAATAGCAACAAAAACACCTATAAAACAGGTTGAATGAAAATTGAAATTTCATTTTCAATACTGCAAGATAGTATAGGTCGGAAGGCATATTTTGATAAATTCACTTTTATGCGATCTTTCCTCTCTCTCTCACATTTTTTTTTTTGAGACGGCGTCTTGCTTTGTAGTTTAGGCTGACCCTAAACTCATTATATAGCCCAGGCTAGCCTCAAACTTGAGGCATCCTCCTGCCTCTGTCCCGGAGTGCTGAGATTACAGGTGTGAGCCATCACACCTGGTTTATGTGACATTTCTGAAATGAACTAAATCTTTAGTTCCACTGATTTTACTTATGGCAGAGCAGTATTTTGCTTGGGCACTGCGTTCTCAGGGCCATAAACAATGTTGTAGGATGGGGTACAGTTGTCAATTATTAGTACACTGATCAAATGTTTAAGGTCAGAAGTTGAAAGGTCAAAGACCAGATTAAGGTCTGATAAGAAGGAATAACATGCAGTAATGTCCAGGCCAGGTGTGGTGCACACGTCTGTAAGCCAGAGCTTGGGAAGCCGAGGCAGGAGGACAGCATGTTTGAGCTCAGCCTGGCTATTGCAGCAACTTACCAGGACTCAGTTTCAAAACAAAAAGTAGGAAGGGCTTCCCAGAACTTGGAAGGTTGATGTAGGAGGATTGTTAGGAGTTTGAGGCCAGGCTAAACTACACAGTGAGACCCTGTTTCAATAAACAAACAAACAAAAGAACCAAACCAACCAACCAATACAGCTGAAGATAAAGTTCAGTGGGTTCAATTTCCAGCATGGGGTGGGTGACACGCCGTCTCAGTGGCGCATGTCTGCAATATCTGTAATCCTAGCATTCTGTGGAGGCTGAGGGAAGAAGACTGCAAGCCTGAGAGTAGCTGGGCAATTTAATGCCTTCGTGAGACCTGGTCTCAAAATAAAAATTTCTGGGCAGCCATGGTAGTGCATGCCTATAATCTCAGCACCTTGGTGGCTGAGGCATTCAGTGCAGGAGGGGGATGACTAGGGGTTTGAGGCCTGTCTGTGCTATATAGTGAGACTCTGTCTCAAAAATGGCTGGGGACATAGCCTGGTATGAAGACCTTGGCTGAAAACCCACCAGGCAGTAAGGTTTATACTTTCAATTTTATTAGTAAGGAGAAGAGACCATTATATCTAAAGAATGGAAAATGGGAGCGAAGACAGGACAGTGGGGAGTCTATAATCTCAGCTCCTTGGAAGGCTGGAGCAGAAACACTTGCATCCAGGAGTTTAAAGCCAGTCTGGGCAATATGAGTGCACACGAGAGACACACAGCCACAGACACAGATATAGACACAGACAGGGGTGGACAAAGAGTACAGGAAAACATAAGGGGGTGGGTTACCTTTTTACACATTTCCGTTCTGATCTTGAGCAGGTTGACCTTGAGACATTCCTCCACTTGACCTGTCTGCTCCTGGGCTGCTGCCTCTTCAGCACAGAGATTGGCAATCTACTCAGGAGACAAAGGAAAACAGGGCCATCCCACTGGGCACAGAAAAGGCAAAGGGGTGCCAGAGCCGAGCAGCCTTTGTCCAGCCCACCTGGACACAGATGTCCCCTTGTGCTGCTCAGAGACAGAAGCTTCCTGGCCAGCTGCACACCCTCCTGCACTGAATGCTGGGCACCCTGGCTCTGGGCCCATTGCTTCCTGATTCCACATCAGGGCGGTACATAGCCAAGCAAACCGCAAAAGCAAGTGCTTAGTGTTTAAGGCGCTCAAAATCAACCTCTTAGCACTTGGACAGACACACAAATTTTGAAACAGCCTTGAAGCAAAGTTAAGAAACTTAACTTTCTTTGAAATATCATTTGCTGTGATTTCCTAAAATTGATACATTGAACAGTTTTCCTGCCCTTTCTTGCTATGAGTTCAAATAATTTCCAAGGAACAGCACTTCCTTAAAGAAGTGCTCTTAAGAGAGCATCGTTATTTCTTTGGTCCAGGGGTATTCTGAGTTGATGATACGGAATAAGGAAGAACAAACAACATGCACAAAGTGCCAATAAAAGAATACTCTAGTTCAGCAGAGACCCTGGGATGCAGACAGTGGAGAGGGTCTTAGAGATGGCCTGCAACTAAGCAGGTATTCAGGGATGGAGCGGAACAAAGTCCAGCAGAGAACTTTCTCATACAGTCTTCCCTCAGCAGCTCTGGCCACACCAGCCTCACCCCCCTACCTCATCTGAGCAATGCAGCTGGAGCTGAGGGTCGAGGCGGTAATCTAGCGCCGACTCCTGGATGATAATGCGGATCTGGTCCTCACAGTCTGAAGAGAGCCGCTACACGTGACAAAGGGACAGCCCATCACAAAGTGTCAGGTTTTTACTTCATCCCTTAGCCTTGGCTTGGGGAAGGCCTAAAAGAGGTCTTGGGTAAACAGGAGCCAGCCAGGGCTCCCACAAAGTCCCAAAAAGGACAGAGGCAGCTCCCCGTATACCATCAGGAGGAGCTTGGCTGGTTACCTGGTCTGCATATCGCAGCTTGAGGCAAGAGATGACTTGGCCTTCTAGCTCTGAATCGTCCTTGGCTTTGGTCAGGATCCCATGACAGAACTTTGGAATGTCAGCTTTACAGGCTTTCCTCAGCACGGGGTTTAAGCGGTAATCTAAAGCAGAAAGCAGTAAACACATAGAATGTTACACCAAGCACATTTTCCTTTCTGTGCAACTGGGGATTGAACTCATGACCTTGCGCTTGAGGGACAGGCGCTGGAACCATTGAACTAAATCCTCAGCCCTTCCACAATTATTTTTTTGTACCAGGGACCTAACGTGAGCCCTTGTGCTCTCAAGATAGGCGTGGTACCACTTGAGCTAAATCCTTAGCCCCCTGTATCAAATTTTAGAAATCCATCCTCTGAAAGGGGACAATAACCACAACTATATGGTAATGCACACAAATAACCCAGACTCTAAGCACTAATTTGCTCGGTCAGTAAACGTCTACTGGACTCTTGCTCTGCTGTTGTTAATGAGCAATGTCACTTAGCTCAAAAGTACGATAGGTCCCTAGGCAGGATTTTCTAGTCCTTAATTAAAAATATCAAGGAGACCTAAGTAGCATTCCCCAAGATATATATATATATATATATTTTTTTTTTTTTTTTTTTGAGACAGGGTCTCACTTTGTAGTTCAGGCTGGCCCTGAGCTCAGCCTCCAACTCACATCTCAGCAATCCTCCTGCCTCTGCCTCCCGAGTGCTGGGATGACAGGCATGAGCCACCACGCCTGACACTGTGGTATGTGGTACTGATTGCTGCTGTATGTGAGTCTCCACGCCCAGTACTGTATGTGGTTACCGGGGGATTGAACCCAGGTCCTTGAACTTGCAAGACAGGTGCCAGAACCACTGAGCTAAATCCCTGGCCCCCAAGATAAATATTTTTGATAATGCCCAGAAAGAAATATGTAGCATGCTTTGCCTAGCAACCTATAAGATCTTGAAACAAGTGCTGAAATTTCTCTGTTCTAAACCAGATTACCTATATCATCTGCCATATTCATGAAGCTACATTAATTCTCTATACTTTTCTTTCCAAGAAGTTCTAGCATGGATTCTATGTTTGATTATTCATTGATTCATTTAATTTTTGATTTTATGAGACAGGGTCTCGAACTCATGGTGATCTTCTTGCCTGGGCCTCCCAAATGCTGGGATTATAGGCGTGTGCCACGACACTCCGCCCTTCTATATGTTCTTAAGGGCAGTTTCCAGATTTTCAGCTTCTTTTCCTGTTCTTCACTCTATTTTCTTGGATACTCTTCGATGCGGGAAGCACTATTACACTCAATCTTCTCTTAAGTCCGCGAGCAGCAAAGTGCCTGTGGCTGAACCGGGAAACTATGTGCGTGCTCCGCTCTCATTAAGCCAGACGGTACCTGTGTTCTGAGTAATCTGTCGCTTGGTTATCATCTGTTTGCATTTGGGATCCATCAGTTCACTGTTTTTATTTTGCTTCAAGCACTGTAACATGGTTTTAGAATCTGCTTCTGGGCAGAACCTCTGCAAAGAAAGAAGGTTTTATGCAATCAGCTATCCACATCTGGAAATTAACCCACTTGTGATCACTGTTCTATCTCTGACAGCTCGCGAAAGAAACGGCATGAAGGCATCAATTGTAGGACAAGTGAACACCTAGCCTTTTCAAGTACCCAGCCCCAAGCTCCCTTTCTGTACCCCTCTCTTACTTGCTTCCTGTATTTCTCTCCATTACTTCTCTGGCTTCTAATGTGCAAGGGACTGGGCCCTATGGCTATGGCTATGTTAAAATGCAAGCCATCTCCTGACCTTTACTGTGTGGTGGTCATCCGGCCTTTAAACTGCTATCTACTCAACCTTGGCAGAAAACACACAGAACCTGCCAACCAGCTAATGCGAACAAGGATGTGTGGTAAAGTTGCCTTGGCCTCAAATTCACAATGATCCTCTTGCTTCAGCCTCCCAAGGATTATAGATGTGTGCCACCATGCCTGGCAGTTTCATCTTAAATATAAGGGTTCTAATCTCACCAATGCTGTGGGGCTGGTCCCTGCACTTATTGTCCTGTAGATCACAGCTCAGTTTTGGACCAGTACTACAACCTATTTGTATTTATTTAAAAGTCTTTAGTGTCACAGTACCTGATAAACCCGAGACGAGGCACTTCAGCCTCAAGCCTCTCTTCCTGAAGCATGTGTGATTATGATCTACCGACTTTTTTTTTTAGGTTTTTTTTTTTTGAGACAGGGTCTCGCTTTTGTGGTTCAGGCTGGCCCTGAGCTCAGCCTCCAACTCACATCCCAGCAATCCTCCTGCCTCTGCCTCCCGAGTACTGGGATTACAGGCATGAGCCGCCACGCCCGGCACTGTGGTATGTGGTACTGGTTGCTGCTGGGCGTGTGTCTCCAAGCCCAATATGGTATGTGGTGACCAGGGATCGAACCCGGGTCCTTGCGCTTGCAAGGCAGGCGCTAGAACTACTGAGCTAACTCCCCGGCCCCGATCTACTGACTTCTTCATATAAACATGTAGATTGTACTTTGATTTTTTTTTTTTTTTTTGACAGGGTCTAGCTTTGTAGTTCAGCCTGGCCCTGAGCTAACTATGTAGCCCAGGTGAGCCTCAAACTCACAACAATCCTCCTGCCTCTGCCTCCTGAGTGATGGGATTACAGGTGTGAGCCACCATGCCCTGCACTGTGGTGTGTGGTATCAAAGGATCAAACTCGGGACCTTGTGCTTGCAAGGCAGACGCTGGAACCATTGAGCTAAATTCCCAACCCTGCAGACTGATTTTTATAAAATGTTACAATGCTCTCTCATACGAGAGCCTTTCATTTCCACATCTTCAGGACTCAACTGTATGAGGCCTAGGTAAAGAGACTTACACTAGTTGAGAGGGACGTCTGAGATATGGTTTCATTACATACTCAGGCTGGTGTCAAAACTGCTATGCAATGCAGACTGACCCCAAACTCTTGGGGCCGCAGCCTCCTGAGTACTGAAATTATAGGCAGGTGCCATCGCCCTGGCTTGATATTTATATTTGTGATGATCAAAATTTTCTATGAAATTTACTTTTTAGAAAAGGATAGCCAGTTATGTACTGATATAAACCCTCAGTGTTGAATGTGATCATAATGTATGTGTAAAATGTACTAATAAAATCAATTTTTAAAAAAGGGATGACCAGGGATGGTGGCACATGCCTACATCTTAGCACTTGGGAGGCTGAGGGAAAAGGTCTGCTGTGAGTTTGAAGCCAACGTAGACTACACAGTGAGTACCTGAAATAGCAAGGTTTTTGTTTTGTTTTGTTTTTTTAAATGGGGGATAGTCCTCAGAAAAAAAAAAGGGGAAACTGAAATTGTTGGTTTTCTTATGGTTTCTTTGTTTGTATATGCAGAAAGATCAAGGAACTTCTGAGATTAAGTAATATTCACTGGAAGAATAACAACAAAGAACTTCAGAAAAGTCTTAGCCAGGTGTGGTGGCACATGTCTATAATCCTAATCTGTGAAGGCTGAGGTAAAAGGATTGCTAAATCCAAGGCCAATGTGAATTACATAGTGAGACTCTGTCTCAAAAAACCAAAACACAAATCAAAATAAAACAAATCTGGGGGTAGGAGATGACCTGGCAGGACACTGGGTGGCAGGTTTTCAGTACATGGCCCTTAACTGTCCTCAGAACCAGTCTCATACTCATTGAAGATCCATTCACTCCTGATTCAGTGCTGGTTTTCCAACTTGAGGCAGCAGCGCATCACTGGGAGGGCTGTGCACAGATGGCCGGCTCCTGGCCAGCGTTTCTGACTCAGCAGACTTGGGGTGGGACTCTGGCACCCACAAGCTGCTAGGAGAGGCAGATGAACCCAGCTGAGGAAGCACAGCTTAACAAGGTCACCATGGAGAGGTTTAGACTGTCATTTTCTTTATCCTTTCTTTTATTTTTTTTGAGACAACACTTCACTTTGTAGTTCAAGCTGGCCCTGAACTCACTATGTAGCCCAGGCCAGCCTCATAGCAATCCTCCTGCTTTTGCCTCCTGAGTGCTGAGATTATAGGTGTGAGCCACCATGCCCAGCACTGTGGTATGTCCTACTGGGGACTGAATTCGGAACCTTGCTCTTGCCAGGCAGACACCAAACCACTGAGCTAAAGCCCCAGCCCTACACTGTCATTTTCATGTACAATGCCCTTAGCCCTTACCTTTATCATCTGCTTGCAGACTCGCATGAGTGTATAGTCCAGTTCTGGATCCATCATCTCTGTCTCCTGCAGCTTAAACACCTTCTGGTGACAGCGGGTACTCAGTTGCTTCTTGTTTTCTTTCAGACACTCAATAATCTATGACATAAGGAGACAGTCAAATGGGTGTGTGTTAGGGCATTCAGTTCTTAATGCACACTCCCATTTCCCTACCCAAACACCTTGCTTCTAGTTCCCAGACAACAGGATCCAGGATTTCCTCAGCAAGGAAGAATGACACTTAGAGATTTTCAACTTAAGGGCCAGTGCCAAACTGAACAGTATAAAAATCCAGGCTGACTACAGGGTTGCAGTGGAGTCTAAAAGAAGGGAACTCATTCTGATCTCCTGGTTTCTTCTGCCTCTAGAACCGTTCTTGGTCAGGATTCCTTCAGGGCCCTCTTGCACGTGCTGCAGCAGTAACTCTGACTCAGGAAGCCTGAGTCATATTGTTATGTGGTTACCAGGGATCGAACCCAAGACAGGCGCCAGAACCACTGAGCTATATCCCCGGCCCCCCAAAATGTCTTTAATGTCCTCAGACCAACACAGAGAGAGATGGTAAAAATCAATAACAGCAAGTTATAGGCCCAAGGATGCAGCTCAGTGGCACAGCGCCTATCTGGTAAGCACAATATCCTGAGTTTGGTTCTTGGTACCAAGAAAAGGAACAGGTAGTTAAAGTAATAAAGATCAGAATGCATAAAGGAAAAACTTAAAGGCCAGAGATGGAGCTCAATGGTGCTGTGCCTTCCTGGCAAATACAAAGTTTAGAGTACAAGTCCCAGTACTGGAGGAGAAAAATCAAATCAAAGAGAGATGGAAGACAGGCTCGGATTTTCCCATTCTTTATGAGAATTTAGAGGGAGAAGAAGAGAAGCAAATTTTTTAATTTTCTGGTGGTATTGTGGGGACTAAATCCAGGTCTCACTCCAAGGTGGCAAGTGCTCTACCACAGAGCTACACCCAACGCCACTTTTTTGAGACAGGTCTTACTATGCAATTTAGGGTGGCCTTGAACTCACAGTGATCCTCCTGTCTCATCCTCTCAAGTGCTGGGACTATCGACATGAGCCACTATGCCCAGCCTAAACCAATTTTTTTTTTAAAAAATTTGAGATTGGAAGTCTCACTAAATTGTCTCTGATGCTCTTGAACTATGATCTTCCTGCCTCAGCTTCCTGAGATGCTGGGCACAAGCATGCACCACCACACACAGCTATGAAAGAAAAATTTGAAAGAATAGTGACTAAGAGTATTCCAGAACTAAAAGAAATGGATTTTGAGATCAAAAGACCCAATTCGGATAAAGAAAACAACAAAAAAACCCGCCAAAACAATCGTGTTTTACTGAAGTTACACAGCATTAAAAACAAACAGAAAACATACTGGACATGGTCATACAGGTCTGTAATCCCAGTGACTCATGAGGCTGAGGCAAGAGAACTGCCAAGTTGAAACATCGCATAAGCAATTTAGTGATACCCTATCTCAAAATAAAATTTTAAAAAGGGATGGAGATAGAGCTCAGTGGTAGAGCACTTGCCTAGTATAGGTTCAATCCTTAGTACTACAAAAACCAAACCAGAGGGGAAAAAACTTACAAAACACAAACTTATCAGAAACAGATAATAAAAAAATGAGAATCAGATGGATTCAGACTGTGCATCCCTAATGGAAGATACAGAATAATGAAAGAAGCATCTCAAAGGTTAAAAATACCACAATAATGCCCTTAACTAGAAAGCAGTAGCTGAGTAACAAAAAGACATTTTAGAAAAGCACTTGTCTTATTTGAAGCTATGCAGGATGGTGATCAACTGTAATCTCAGCACCCAGGAGGCTGAGACAGGAGGACCAATCCAAGTTCAAGGCCAGGCTCAAGTACATAGCAAGACTCTGTTTCAAAAAGAAATAAGGATTGGGGATGTAGCTCAGTGTAGGTCCTGGGTTCAATTCTTAGTACTGTGGAAAACAACCAAAAAACTTCCTAGATGATCCTCATGAGGAGGCTCTAAAAACATTTTGGTGCAAGCTGGGTGTAACAGTTGGTAATATCAACTACTCTAGGAGTTGAAGTAGGAGGACCCCTAGATTCAAGACCTATCTCAAAATAAGAAAGGGCTGGGGTGTCACTGGCAGTTCTTTGGGTGCGATGGGAACACGGGATAATTTTGGAGATAGAGGAGAAGGCACTTGAAGAATCCCTGGGAATTTATAAAGCAGACAAGGTGGGACAGAAGAAAAAGATTGGAAGGGGGGAAGAAAATGAAAAGGAGACAAACAGGAGTGCAGGGAGGAACTCTGAGAAGAGCACGCTGGGGTGGCATAAGGCTGGGCAGGAGGTAAGGGGTCTCCTCCTGCCAGGGAAGAGTTGGTTACTACAATACCTCTGCAATCGGAAAATTAAAGCGGAAAGTCACCTGAGCATTGCCATACTGCACAGAGGAGCAGTGGTTTCTGATGTCACTCTTGCAGGCTTCGTAGAGATCTGGCTCTAGACGGATGTCTTCTGTCTGCATGAAGAGAGGCAGCACAGACAGGTGGGTTTATTTTAGGCTGCAAATGTCAATGTCCTACAGACTTATGGGCTCACTCGGTCTTGTCTAGTGACCACACTTCCTATGATCAGCAGCAGTATCGCCACATTCCAGAACTGGAATTTATTCCCAATCCTGCCTAACAGCTACATGGCCAGGAGCCTTCTCTACAAAATGAAATATGTGTCTACCCTGAAATGTCATGATTCGCCCTTCAGAAGTGCACTGCGAGATAAAAGAGCACTGCGAGAGAATCACTTCTGAAAGATAAAAGCTTTATGTCAACGTAGGGCTCTACATTTGTTTTATCCAAACACAGTCATCATTCAGTCACTGTAGTCAGTGTACATGAAACATTTGGTAACTTTGGGGAAATTAATGGTGTTTGGTCTCCATTACTAGTTTTTGCTTACATTGAAATGAACAGTGCGATTCCACAACACAAAACATATTAAAAATATTATTAGCACAGTTTGGGCTTGACCTCAAAAGGCCCTCAAACCCGTCTGCATGGTGAGCCATAGCTCATTAGCCCATGGGGTGCCCCTGGAGACTGCTGATTAGGGAATGGGCGCAGATTCCAAGCTGCCACACCAGACTGAAGGGAAACTGCTTTACTTCATGGTAAAGATGGTTCTCCATCTTTTCTTCCTTTTCTTGCTGAAGACAAATAGTACAATTAAGTACACAGTCCAGTTGCTGCAGGAAGCCATTGAGCAACCATGAGGGAAACCAGCCTTAGGGTGAAGCTGAGGCAAGTACTGCCAGAGTGGAGAGGGAAAAATCCCTACTCCTTCAGGATATGCTCATCCTTTTAAGCTCATGTCTTATTGGCTTCCAGTTGTGTTCAGTTAAAAAAAATGTTTTAGAAGTAGCTCACTATGTAGTTCAGACTGGCTTTACACTCACTGAGCACATTTAGCGAAATCCTCCTGCCTCAGCCTCCCAACTGCTGGGATTACAGACTTATAGCAATACAACCAGTAGAAAAAAGAAGTGCCTTACTCCAAATCAAAACAAGACAGTGAAAAAGAAAGCTAACTGTCACGTGGTACAATTTTAGCATGTTACTCTGTGTCTCATTCATCACAACAGTGGCTAAAATCACCCAGCCAGCCCAGCTCCTCCACAACCCTGTTGGGTTAGCTCGGTTCTAGGTGCCATTACCATCTCTAGCTCTTCCACACGGAGCTGCTTGCGGCACTTCAGGGACACTCTGTGCTCCTTGGCTTCCTGCAGGGTGTCATTGCGCACAGTGGTGCTCAAGCAGATCACCACGTCCACCCTGCCAAGCAGAGGATGTGTGAGAACAGCCAAACCGTGGGAGGCAGAGGGCCTGACAGCTATACTTGGGCAGGGACTACACCAGGCTTTGGGACGCAGTCTCTGTCACATTTCCAATGTGATTATCTGTAGGGTTTGGTATGATCTGTAGTTTCAGCACTCTGCTGGGGGCTGTAGCACATATCAGTGAGGAGAAAGGCAGTGCCCTGACTGCTGATTATGTTCCTGGAAGGGCAGAACCCAGGTGTGTGTAAGGACAGCTCAATACTTGTTTGTCGAAACACATGTCCACAGGACAAAGCTCTTCTCAACTCTGGGGTTATGTAGGACATACTGTGGAACTTTTTAGCATGAGGTCCATAAACCTGGGCAAAATGGGAGCCTGGGGTATGAGAGTTTAAAATGCGACTTTTTAAAGAGTGCTAGGCTTGACCTCAAAAGGCCCCAGATCCATCTGCATGGTGAGCCATAGCTCATTAGCCCACACGGTACCCCTGGGGACTGCTGATTAGGGAATGGGCACAGATTCCCTCTGGGTGGCCATCTTCTGAAGCTCCTCAGTAAGACCTAATTCTTTAGCACATAAAGCTTCTGCTTCAGTAAGAGAGGACAGTATGGGATGAGGTTAGGAGAAAGCCGGTGCATTCGTACTTCAACTGCTTCTCTAAGTACACAGTCTCCTTCTGCACTTACAGTTGGGCCGCTGAGCCTGGAAAGACTGAGTCTGTTCCAGTAGCCTATGGGCTGAGCACAGGAGACTGCCACCCTGGCATATCTCAGAAGGGGCGAGGACCAAAGGGGACATGTGGAGGCATTCACACAGTGTTAACAGGGACACAGGGGAAGGAGAACAGGTCAGTTAAAAGCTACATACTTCTTCTTTATGTTGGGGCAAAGTTTCAACACGTCCTCTTTGCAGGCCATTTTGAACTTGTAAGAGAACCGAAAATCCTTCATCTGCACCTGAAAGATGATGAGAAAGGAAATCAGAAGCTCTATGATGAGTCGTAGTGAGCAGTGACCCGACACAGCTCTTGTGGCTGGAAGTGCTCTCCCCCAGATCTCGTGTGGTGCATTCCACCACTTCCTTCAGGGTTCTGCTGCAGGGAATTCTCCCCAAAAACCTTTTCTCCTCCACTCCCCGGCCCGTCTCAGCCTTCCTCCCTCGCACTCCCCAAGATTGCAGTCATTTTTATATTTTGGCACTAGAACCCAGAGAGTGTGGGGCAGCCTGCTCATTAAGCCGCGGGGGTGCAGGCTGGCTGCCGCGCCCTCAGTGAACTCAGCTCAGGTCCTTGAAGGAAAGGCCTGCTCCACGGACTCTCTCTCACACACACAGAGTATTCCAATGTACTGAGCCACACCCTCAACTCTTTCCTTTTTGCTTCCAGAAAGAGTCTCACTAAGTTACCCATGCTGGGCTCAAACTTACATCCTCCTGCTTCAGTCTCCCAGGGTGGTGGGTTTATAGGTGTGTGACACCATGCAACCCTTCTCTTCATTACATGTTTAACTATAAAGGCTGTGGTCTCAACATTTCCTTCACAGTGCTGGGGACCAACCTGGGCCTCAACACACTGCACGCTCTCCTACTGGGCTGCATCGCTGGCCCTTTTATTTTTTTCAGACAGGATCCTGCTGTTACCCAGATCGGCCTCAAACCTGTGATGCTCCTGTTTCAGCCTCCCAAAAAGCCGGGATTACAGCCATGTACCACTATGCCAGCTGGTCTTTCTTACTCAAAGGCTGCCTTTGGGTTGTATGACTGAAAAAGAAGCAAGTCAGACATGGGGAATGAAGAGCCAGGGTCACTGACCAGCTGGAAGTGGGTGACTCCAATGGCGCACTTCTCATTCATGTCTTTCTGGTGCTTGTTCTGTACCAGGCACTCCATCAGGTCCCCAGAGTCGATCTGGTTGTCTGCTACATCCTGAGGAAGACAGTGCACACTTCAGCTGCATTTGTAACAATTCATAGTGACACCTGTAGCTCAGTCTACGAGAGGAGGATAGATTCTGGGAGCAATCACAAAAATGACTTTATAAATTATTCACAACATGCCTGAGAAACAAGGAAAGGTAAACACTCACTAGACTAAAAGTTACACAGCATGCTTTGCTGGATGAAACAAGATCTGTACGGTGCGGGCTTGTACTCACTGTCCTCATGCGATGCCTACAGCTGGCTTTGGAGACCGTATCTAACCCGCCTTCCTGTAGTCAGAGCTTAATTGTTCCTGGGTGTGTTTCGCCTCTATATTTCAGGCAGTTCACTAAACAAGTGAGTGACACAGTCACTCACCACTGAGGGAGAAAGGAGATGAATGGAAGGGGAATCTCCTATACCTAGGAGGAAACTCTGCCACACTCCTGGGGGCTTCCCTGCTGCATCTTCTTTTATTAGGGCATCCCAAGTACGGCTGCTGCCCCCATCCCTGCTCACCCACAGAGGCTCACCGAGCAAGCTTCCCCAGGACAGCGACCCTGTCTCTTGATCTTGTAATAGCTCCAACTTTCACTTGTCAAAGCTGACTATCATCACTCAGCAGGAATGAGGCTAAAGACGGAGATGATCCAAAACCCTCACGGACAGAGTCCCAATTAACTCTAACCCTGCTCCTGTAGACATCACTTACGTGGCAAAAGTTCTGGATGATGGGCTCACAGGCTCTCATCAGCAAGGCTTCTATTTGAATATCCTATAGAAGATTAAATATATTAATCATTCTGCTTTCAAAGAGCCAGGAGTCCAGAGGGTACAGTTTCTCCTCAATCAGCAGCATGAATGGGCAAATAGTCTCACCTGGAGCTTTAGGAGCTATTCTAGTTCTCAAGTTAATGACCCCAGAATATACAGAAGTGGTCCTCCATTATATTCTGAAAGGCAAATTTCTTTTTCTTTTTTTGAGACAGGGCCTCACTTCTGTAGTCCAGGCAAGCCCTGAGCTCACTATGTAGCCCAGACAAGCCTCAAACTCATATCAATTCTCCTGCCTCTGCCTCTAGAGTGCTGTGATCATACGCGTGAGTCACCACGCCTGGCAGTGCAGGATGTGGTTACTGGGGATCATCAAACTTGGGACCTTCTGCTTGCAAGGCAGACACAACCGCTGAGCTAAATCCCAGGCACCTTCACAAGCAAATTTCCCTTTCAAAGGCAAATGTCTTAAAGGCAGATCACTCTGTGCCTCAATAAAAGAGCGGGCAGAATTAAGATAAGTATTTGGCAATAACATTAAAGCAAGTGAGGGTCGCGGAGTCTTTTGGAAACACTAAGCAACTCAAATTGAAAATAGTAGCAACTGGCATCTGCCCTATTATAAATTCCTGACACCCACTTCTGGGGAGCGCTTGCTCTATGCCTTTAGGCACAGCAGCCTGGGCTGCACTGCTCAGAAAGGAGCATCGTCCAGTGATACAACCAGCCATGGGGCAGGGAGGAGAGGAAAGGTAGCAAAACCAGAGGAGGCAAAAAACTTTTGAAAACTAGAAAGCAAATGACTAACAGAGAAATGTAATTTTATATCTTGTCAGTCTTGGCAAATCAAGTCGTACTAAAAGGCTTATGATGAAAAAAATAGCAATTCCTCATTTTTCTGATTTCTGCTGTACAAGATAACTTTTTAGCTGCTTCCTCACCACAGAAATAATCAATTTCTAAATAATATGCCTTTGTTTATGATGTTTTAAAATTTCACATTTTATATTTTAATGTTCTGAAAATAGAATAGGGGTAAATGCCTGGATTACTCTTGGATGTGGCTTGGAGATCTAAGGTAGAGCAGGCCTAACCACTGTGAAGTTTCCTGAGAAGGAAAATCAAAGATTGACTATATGGAGTGCTGTCCAGAACACAGAGGACACACCAGCAGACACCACAGCACCCTCCTTCATAAGCACGGGAGAGTCTGATTAGGCTTTTCCTCCTGGAGGGGATTCACACTCAGGAACGCAGAAACCGGAGAACTGGGCATCAGGGGGACCTCTCCTCCAGGGAGCTGCATCCCACATACCTCTGACTCGAGCTCGGTGAGGTTGCCCACGATGTCTCTGCATTCCACGGCCAAGTCATCCAGATGGTCCTGGAGGCACTCAAGCTCCTGCATACAAAAGCGAGACAGGGGGCCAGAGATTTAGCTCAGTGGTTCCGGCGCCTGTCTTGCAAGCGCAGGGACCCGGGTTCAATCCCGGTTAACCACATACCATACTGGGTGTGGAGACTCATGCCCAGCAGCAATCAGTACCACACATCACAGTGATGTGATGTTAGTTTGAGGCTGAGCTCAGGGCCAGCCTGAACCACAAAGTGAGACCCTGTCTCAAAAAAAAAAAAAAAAAAAAAAAGCGAGACAGGGTCTCACTCTGAAATTCAGGCTCGCCCTCCCACTTGCAGCCATCCTCGTGCCTCAGCCTGAGTGCTAGGATTACAGGCATGAGACACCTGCCCGGCTCCTTTTCCTTTTAGGATTACCTTATCTTACAGAACACTACAGCTGTATCTGATTCTCCACATCCAGACTGTTGAAAAGATAACTACTTGATATAGCAGGGTGACAAAGACGGCCAAGGTGGTACAAATCCCTTGGAAGGCCAAATCTACAGGTCTAATATGAGTCAGACCTGTAATGACCTCAAAGTCTTTAAATTGTAGCAAGCTTTCATACCACTCCATCACTATTCTGACCTTTTTTTGGAGACAGGATCTTACTAGGTAGCCCAGGCTGGCCTTGAACTCGGGGCAATCCTCCTGCCTCAGCCAGCCATTCTATTTTTTAAAAAGTTGATTTTACTGGTACATTTTATACACACGGTATGATCACATTTAATACAGAAAACTTATACCTATACACGACACATCTTGATTCTCATTTTTCCCCTTTCCCTCTCTATAATCTGCCATTCCATTTTTAATCTGTATTTTGATAATTTTTAACTTCTCATTTTCTCTACTTCTGTTTTTCTTTTTTTTTGGAGACAGAGTCTCACTTGTAGTTCAGGCTGGTCCTGAACTCAACCTCAAACTCATGAATCCTACTGCCTCTGCCTGCTGAGTGCTGGGATTACAGGCGTGAGCCACCATGCCTGGCATTGTGGTATGTGGTACTGATTGCTGGTGGGCATGAGTCACCACACCCGGCATTGCTATATGTGGTTTCTGGAGATTGAACGCTGGACCTTGCACTTGGAAGGCAGGCACCAGGACCACTGAGCTAAATCCCCAACCCTTACATCTCATTTTAAATCTGCACTTTGACAATGGTCATTGAGTAATACATTCACAGCAGAACATATAGATTATGTTAAGACTCTTTACAGGCCAAATAGATAGGGACCTGGGACCCAGAATAGAAGATAGGGATGAAAGCTTTTGCGAGTTAGATCTAGGATTCTAACCCAGCCCACAGCAAAAGGATCTGTAAGGAAAATTCTAAAAACAAGTGAGGATGTTAGAGTTTGTATATTTAAAAGTTACTTTGCTGGGCCAGGGATTTAGCTCAGTGGTTACAGCGTCTGCCTTGCAAGTGTAAAATCCTGAGTTCAAACACCGATAATCCCAGCAATCAGTACTACACACAACAATGCCAGGCGTCCACACCTGTAATCCCAGCACTCGGGAGGCAGAGGCAGGAAGACTAATGTAAATTCAAGGCTTGCTTGGGTTACATAGGGAGCTCAGGGCCAGCCTGAACTACAAGGTGAGAACCTGTCTAAAAAAAAAAAAAAAAAAAAAAAAAAAAAAAAAAAAAAAAAAAAAAAAAAAAAAAAAAAGAAGCTATTTTGTCTACTTCTAGGTATACTACAGCCTTGGGTCTAATACTATCCCTTTCAAACAATGGTATTTAAGTGTAACATTAGCTCACTTTCCCAAAGACCATCAAAAACTATTTACACAGCTTAGTGACCATTCTGTAAGACTCTCTTTAGGATAGGAGGGCAGGAGAGGGGGTAGACAACAGCTAGAATGGGTGGGGGTTGGAGAAGCACCATACTTTTGGGAGTAAAATAAGTACATGGCTAAGAGAAACATTTTATGCACAGAACCATTTCTTACATAGGTTTAGTTTCTCAGGGACAAGCTCCAACTCAGTGCAGCTTTCTTGATGTTTCCTGCACATAGGGGATGAAGAAAACCATCTCCTGGGACTCCGTATGAACACAACTTTTGTTCCACTGGACAAAGGCAGCAGAAAGCTAGATGACGGGTATTTCCTAACAATAAACCCAACAGAACTGCAGCCAGGCTCATAAAGCAGACTGCTGAAAGAGACATTCCCGCACCAAGCAGACCTAGTCAGCAGCCATGTTGCTTTTTTAAAATGTCCAGATCCCACACAGGTGACTTTTGAACACTTTCATTCCAGAAGAGACATGGCCAAGGAACAATGGAGCCTGGAAGCCCAAGTTTACTTCTTGTGCTAGTGCTCATATGGCTTTTTTTTTTTTTTTTTTAGGTTTTTTTGAGACAGGGTCTCGCTTTGTGGTTCAGGCTGGCCCTCAGCTCAGCCTCAAACTCACATCACAATCCTCCTGCCTCTGCCTCCCAAGTGCTGGGATTACAGGCGTGAGCCACCACGCCCGGCACTGTGGTATGTGGTACTGGTTGCTGCTGGGTGTGAGTCTCCACACCCAGTATTGTTATGTGGTTACCGGGGAATCGAACCCGGGTCCTTGCGCTTGCAAGACAGGC
>PVIR01014820.1:0-10832 GCA_004026965.1 Petromus typicus
TTCGATTCCCTGGTAACCACATAACAATACTGGGTGTGGAGACCCACACCCAGCAGCAACCAGTACCACATACCACAGTGCCGGGCGTGGTGGCTCATGCCTGTAATCCCAGCACTCGGGAGGCAGAGGCAGGAGGATTGTGATGTGAGTTTGAGGCTGAGCTGAGGGCCAGCCTGAACCACAAAGCGAGACCCTGTCTAAAAAAAAAAAAAAAAAAAAACCAAAAAACAATGAATTGTTTTTATAGTTCTAAAGTAATTATCCAGAGAAATTAAAATTTTGATTGTCAAATAAGAAATTCAGTAGATAGGTAGATTACATGTTCATTGCTGAAGAGCCAATTTGTGAGCTGGAAATTAGAGAAAAGAATTGCTCCTGGATAGAACATATATGATAAAGCAATAGGAAAAAGTGAAGCCATAGGGGATAAACTGAGAATTTCCCTCTATTAAGAGTTCCAGAAATGCCTAAAGAGAAGGCAAAGTGCTGATTTTTTTGTACTGGGAATCGGACTCAAGGCCCTACACTTACTATAAGGGCACAATGCCACTGAGTTTAATCCCTGTTTCCTGAGTGCTGATATTTAAAGTAATTGGTCCACTGTCAGAATGGTTGGCCAGGCTCACCAGGTGTCTTCTTTCTTCTGCACCAAACCCTTAGAAATGACATATACTAAGGTAAGTATGTTTCCTTCCAAGATTGAAAACAGGAAAAGAAAAGTTCCACTTGAAGTCATAGATGTCTTTAAGTGAAGGAGGTGTCTGTTACCCAAGGGACTGTGTGAATAGACTGGTGAAGATCATGACTGTTTGCTGTAGCCCTCAAGCTGTGCTAGAAGCTCCGGGACAGATTCATCTTGAAGATCCCAGGGAGAATCACCACTGGGATCAAGACTGTAAGGAAAACCAAGACTGTAAGGAAACAGCCCTATGGGATGTCAGAATGAAACCTGGGGAAGCAGCCTAACACAGTAGTATGCAATATGAATTTATGAGACGTAAATTGCAGAGAACCCTATCATGTACAGGTACAAATTCCTAGTGATGAATGTGGTCGTACCTAAAATCTACCAGTAACTTAATAAAAAAAAGAAACATAAATAGCAGAACAATCAAAAGGAAATTTTAAATAAAGTAAGTTTAATTCTCTAATTACTAGCCACAGATTTGATTTCCATGCTTAGTACCAGAAATAAAAATTGCAAAAACATTCATTAGTGAAAATGAAAAATGTAGTTGCTTTGACAAAGTCATTTATGGGTTGTAGAGCCAAGTAGATATTGCTGGAGTACACAAACGAGTGAACTGACAGATCAGGATGGGGGATTCTCCCTAAATTCATTATCAAGAGACAAGAAATAAGAGTATCAAGGAAAAGCTGAGGCATTTGGGATAGGATGGAATCTCCAGTGCTTATCTAATAGTTCTAGGTGAAGAAACTGAGAAGAGGCAATATTTTTTTTTTTTTTTTAAGGTTTTTTGAGACAGGGTCTCACTTTGTGGTTCAGGCTGGCCCTGAGCTCAGCCTCAAACTCACATCACAGCAATCCTCCTGCCTCTGCCTCCCGAGTGCTGGGATTACAGGCGTGAGCTACCACGCCCAGCACTGTGGTATGTGGTACTGGCTGCTGCTGGGCGTGAGTCTCCACGCCCAGTATGGTATGTGGTTACCGAGGATTGAACCCGGGTCCTTGCACTTGCAAGACAGGCGCCGGAACCACTGAGCTATATCCCCGGCCCAGAAGAGGCAATATTTTAAGAGCTAACTTTGGAAATTTTTCAGAGCTGGAAAAATAGGAACTCTGAGGTAGAATGTATATCCTAAAGATAGTGATGAGGAGAAATTTGAACTCAAATTCTCTTCTTGCTCAAACTGTCTTTCAATAGTTTGCCATATTAGCATTTTCAGACTTGAAGGACTTTGAAAGCCTTTTGTAGAAAGAACTATTTAAGGATATACTAAAATAAGAAAAAAAGTGGACCTAGAAGATAGTAATGAGAGATATAAGACAATAGAGGAAGGAAACACATTCCAAAGCAACACTGTTCCATAAAGATAAATATTGGTTGTGAATGTCAGCTCATTAGAAATAAGTTGTATGGGATGGGGATTTAGCTCAGTAGTTCCAGGATCTGTCTGACAAGCACAAGGTCCCAAGTTTGATCCCAGTAACTACAAAGTGAGACTCTATCTCAAAAAAATTTAAAAAACAAGAAATGTTGTAATTTAAATCAACATAGATAGGTACGTGGGATTTGTGTGTAGAAGGAACACAATGAAAATAAAAAGGCATGCTAAATATTTTAGGAGAAGTATATAAAGTAGTTAACTCTAACTTGTAAGAAAATATCAGTTTATGCATTCAAAAATTAAGGATAATTCTGGAGGAATTAGATATAAAATATAAATGCCCAACACAGAAGAAGAAAGGTAACTAAAAAACCCTGACTGATCCAACAAAAGACAAGAAAGTCACAAAAAGGTCATGGTGATTAGAAGATACAAAATGAATTGTTAGTAGTACATTAAATATCTAAACTAATAATCAGAATGAGTGGAAGAAATTTAATACACTTAAAAGATACAGACTTAGATTTAATAACTACATATATTATTTCAGATGACACACTGATAATACATGTTACTACAAATATTGTAAAATATTAATATGAGACAGAGCAATTCAAAGCAGACGTTGGACAGGACAAGGGCAGGGTGCGTGGCACTTCCCACCACTGAGGCACATGCCATATCCCCCCAATTCCAGAGTGTAACCACCTATCAGTTCTAACCAGCTTTGCATTTTGCTTCCCTTTGGCAAGGTAGCAGAAGTGAAGACTAACCAAACGACCTGATTCTTCTTTTTTTTTTTTGAGACAGGGTCTTGCTTTGTGGTTCAGACTGGCCCTGAGCTCAGCCTCCAACTCACATTACAACAATCCTCCTGCCTCTGCCTCCTGAGTGCTGGGATTACAGGCGTGAGCCACCACGCCCGGCACTGTGGTATGTGGTATGGTTGCTGCTAGGCGTGAGTCTCCACACCCAGTATTGTATGTGGTTACCGGGGATCGAACCCAGGTCCTTGCGCTTGCAAGACAGGCGCCAGAACCATTGAGCTAAACCCCCGGCCCTCTTCTTTTTTTTTTTGAGACAAGGTCTCACTTTTGTAGTTCAGGCTGGCCCTGAGCTCACTGTGTAGCCCAGGTGAGCCTCCAACTCACAGCAGTCCTCCTGCCTCTGCCTCCCGAGTGCTGGGATTACAGGCGTGAGCCACCACGCCCGGCACTGTGCTATGTGGCACTGATTGCTGATAAGCGTGAGTTACCATGCCTGGCATTGTGGCGTGTAGTTACTGGGGATCAAACTCAGGATCTTGCGCTTGCTAGGCAGGCGCTGGAACCACTGAGCTAAATCTCTGGCCCCCAAGTGACCTGATTCTTTTTGGAGTAGCCAGACCCCATGACTATTGGCATTAAGTTCAACAGTTCACTTGAACCCCTGCATGTAGCCTACATCTAGCAGAAACCAGAAGGCTGATCCTGATTGCTATCTGTCAACAGGAGCAAGGACGTGCATCGGTCTGGATGGTTATCACACTCGGGTAATCAGAGAGAAGACCTCTCTGGTGCAGTAAGAGCACCTCCCCCCAAAAAAGTAGGGTTTAAAGTGAGGCAGAGAAAAATCACAACTAACTGGATCCCAGGACTGCAGATCTTGAAAAGAAATCACTTATTCAAAAACATCAGAATTTTTTCTTTGACTTGGTCTGTTTTTTATTTTTCTATTTTGAATCTTTCCTTCAGTAGGTTTTTTGGGGGGTGGGGATTGAGGTTTCCACCCCCTCTTCCCACTTTTAAATTTTTGTTCTTCTCATTTTCTCTTTACCTTTCAGCCTTTTTTCTCAGCTTATTAGTACGTCTGTTTGGTCTGTATTTTCCCTTTTTATTCTTTCCTGCAGCTGTTCCCTAACACTATTAATTTTCTTTTACTCCCGAACAGGACTCATTATGTCATTTTTCTCTCTTCCTTTTTATATCCCTATTGATTAATCTTTCAGATCTGCTGTTTTCATACTCCAATTCCTAAGGCCCTCTCTCTATCTTTTACTAGTGTAACTATTAAGATTTATAAATGTATGGGTAGTTAGTAAACTATATACTATTGCTGTTGAATACTGTTCTGTTGTTATAGGTAGAGTTGTTCGATATAGTAAAACTTATTGTAAGTCAGTAGTCAGTCAGTATTTGGCTTGTCTTGGTCTTCATGCTATAATTATCTCTTTTTCCATGGTTAAGGGTATTACATTATTGATACTTAGGGTTTGTAAATACTCAGTTTCTATTCAGTAAATTTATTATTTATAGGCTATAATTGATGCTGACTTTATTACTACAGCCAAGGTCACACAGCTGTTGATATTAATTGGTTTTTTTAGCTTGCCAATATCTGGATTGCCTTGGAGAATTGGGTACTGAGCCAAATATTCTGCAATCTCCTATTCCAAGTAAATGGAAATGATTGGATTTTGAGACAGAAGCAAAGGTTAATAATTAGCTATCCCTAGAGGACACCACTGAAAACTAGACATTAAATAAAGAAGTTTCTGAACTAGTAACAAAACTTTCCATTACAATTAACTTACAAGCCTCACAACACACACACACACACACACACACACACACACACACACACACACACACAGTCAATCAGTCTGAGAAAACAAGCCATAGAATTCCTCCAAAAACTCCCAAATCCCCGAAAGCTGATCCATGGGAAACTGAAAGGAAGGAAACCAAAAGCTGCACACTCAAATTATCCATAATAATATGAAAAGAGTATCAGTAAGGCAGATCAGTAAGACATTTGGGAAGATATAGAAGATATAAATAAGCAGCTACTGGGCCAAGTAAAGAAAACATTCAAATAAACTACAGACGACACTAAAAAAAAGCTAGCAGATTTAAACAAAATAGTGGAAAACATAAATGACCAACATAGAACAGAATAAGAGTCCATTAAAAAAAAACTCTTAAGTAGAAATTAAGGAGATTAAAAATTAGGTTGAGGGCCGGGGAGTTAGCTCAGTGGTTCTGGCGCCTGTCTTGCAAGCGCAAGGACCTGGGTTCAATCCCCGGTAACCACATAACAATACTGGGTGTGGAGACTCACCCCAGCGGCAACCAGTACCACATACCAGTGCCGGGCGTGGTGGCTCATGCCTGTAATCCCAGCACTCGGGAGGCAGAGGCAGGAGGATTGCTGTGATGTGAGTTGGAGGCTGAGCTCAGGGCCAGCCTGAACCACAAAGTGAGACCCTGTCTCAAAAAACCTTAAAAAAAAAAAAAAAAATTAGGTTGAAAGTAAGGCCAGTAAAAGTGATCAGTGTGAGGACAGAGAATCAAAGCTAGAAGACAAGGCTGTGGGTGACCAATTAATGAAACACTGTAAAAGTGAGAACATGAAAAATGGACCAAACATTGCTAGATGATGCAAAGAAAACAAAAATTTGAAATTAGTGAAAACACGGAATACAGAACAAATGGCATAAAAAATTCTATACTGAAATAATGGAAAATTTTCCATATAAGGAAAAATAATTTAATATACAGATGAATGAGACATCTCGAACCACAAATACTAGGAACAGAAAAGAACATCTCCACAACATATTATAGTCCAAATACTAGGAATCCAGCACAAGAACAGAATCATAAAACCTGTTAGAGAAAAGCAATGATGCATCTATAAAGGAAAATACATTAGAATTACAACATACTGCTCAACACAAACCTTAAAAGTTTGGAGTGAAGTGCTTCAAGAACTAAAGAACTAAGAACAGTTTTCAACCTAGGTTGATATGTCCTGTAAAACTCTTTTTCAGAATTGGTGGAGGTACATACCAAAGCCTCAAGCTACAACTGGCCTTACACACAAACAACTTGGGTTACGACTGGAATTTTAGTTTGAACTTAGACCAAAATCTTGAGTTACAGCCTATAACCCAGGCACTTCTGTGGTTGTAAGCAAAGACTCATGATGCCAGAAAAGCATATATAAGCATCAGTCTAAGCCCAGCTGCATGTATTTGTGGACATGACTTTGGTCAGTGCTTTATGTAATCACTATGATTACTGGTATCAGAATGGCTCCCATAAAGCTAAGAAAGAAGCTAAGGAAGGAAAAGAAGGTAGAGAAAAGCAATTATAATCGAAAAGAAGAAGGAAACTGTGAGGAAATAATGAGAGTCGCATTTGTGTAACTATCTCACTAAAATGGCCAACATATACATTCACCATCTTGACAATCTTACAGAGAAAAGATCTGTATAAGGACACTAGTGCTGCTAAAAGTGTCACTCAAATTAGTAAGTCACGATCAACAGTGTTAGAGGAGGTAGAAAGGCCGTGATGAGTGTGGACAAATGAAAGGCAAATGGCAGGTCGTAGCCTGACTGAGTCTGTTAGCCCTAGCTTAGCAGGAGATAATGGTGAAACTTTCATGCCAGTTAGGAGTGATTTCTCGTCCTTAAAGCGAGAACTGGGGTTCACAGTGTTAACAGGCATGCTCAAAAAGCAATGCTGATGAAAGGACTGCTGAGAATTACGTACACCACTTTGAACCGGTAACACTGAGAAATGACTTTTGCTCTCATCAAGCACCTGAAACTTTCTTCAAATAGATTATATACTATCCAGTAAAATAAGTAAATGTAAAAGAATTGAAATTATACTGGGCTTATGATCTAAGTGAAAGTAGAAATCAGTTTTAAAAAATAAATGCAAATACATGAAGCTAAACAGTATACTCTTAAATAAACAATGGGTTACAGAGGAAATCAAAGAAGGAATTAGCTCATAGCATCAAACAAGAACAACAGTACAACATACCAGAACCTATGAGAAAAAATAGAAGACTTTCATGCAATTTATAGCTCCGAATGCCCACATCTCAGAGAGTGAGGCCAACTAAATAAGCTAACAGTGTACCTCAGTGCCATAGAAGAACAAGATCAGTCCAAACCCAAAGCTAGGACAAGGAAGAAAATTACAAAGATCAGAGCAGAAAGCAGTGAAATTGAGAGGAAAAAAAAAAAAAAACCAAACCAAACCAAAACAAAAAAAATGTATTAATGCATTGAAGAATTGGTTCTTCTGAAGAACAAACAAGATAGACAAGCGTTTAGCCCATTTAATTTTTAAAAGAGTAGAAAAACCCTACTCAATGTAATTAGAAATAAAAATCAGTGAGGTTTTAGACCCACTACTCCTCAAGCTCTGTAATGCAATTTAAAGTTAAGGAGTATACCCAAAGTTGTTCCAGGAAGCTAGCTTTACCCTGATTCCAAAATTAGAGAAGAATCTAACTAAAAAAGACAACTGTAGAGCAGTCTCTTTAATGAATATACGTGCAAAAATCATCAACAGGATACTGACAAAGTGCAACAAATCATTAAAAAATCATGTGTTATGACCAAGTAGACTTCCTACCAGGCATACAAGGATCTTGAACATATGCAAATCAATAAATGTAATGCATCACATAAACAGATCTAAGGACAGAACATATGATCATCTCAGACACAGAAAAGTCTTTGAGAAAATACAGTATCTTTTGGTAATAAAAATCATTTAAGAGCCCAGGGGATTTAGCTCCGTGATTCTAGTGCCTGCCTTGCAAGTGCAAGGACTTGTGTTTTATCCCTAACCATATACAACAGTGCTGGGTGTGGAGACTCATGCCCACTAGCATTCAGAACCACTACACAGTGCTGGGCGTGGTGGCTCACACCTGTAATCCCAGCACTTGGGAGATAGAGGCAGGAGGATTGCTGTGAGTTCAAGGCTGAGTTCAGGGCCAGCCTGCACTACAAAAGCAAGACCCTGTCTGGGGGGAAAAAAAAAACAAATTAACCTAAGGAAGTGAAAAACCTCAACAACAAAAAACTACAGTACTGTCAAAAAGGAAGTTGAACTGAACATCAGAGAACTGGAAGATATCCCTATTCCTGGATAGACAGACCCAGTATAATTAAAACAGCAATGTGCAAATTTAACGTGCAGATTTAACACAGTCCCAATCAAAATACCAAGAAGTGTTCTTCACAGACTTAGAAGAAATAATATAAAAATGTATATGGAACCCAAAGAGATCAGAATAGCAAAAGCAATCCTATATAACAAGACTAAAGTGGAAGATATTATAATCTTAGACTTGAAGTAGTATTGCAAAGCCACAAGGATAAAAAAAAAAAAAGGAATGGTATTGGCACGTAAAACAGAGATGAAGATAAATGGAACAGAATAGAAGATTCAGAAACAGCCCCCAAAAAACCCAACTATTTGATCTTTGACAAAAGAGTATACACTGGAGAAATGCCAGCCCTCTTACCTAATGGTGCTATGAAAACTGGGTATATACATGAAAAAGATGGAACTTAGATCCATATCTCTCACTAAAAGCAAAGTATAACAAAGAACTAGATGTTAAAACAGAAATACTTTTACGTGGTGCAGAATAAAGTAGGTAAAACTCTTGACATCATAGACATAAGCAGAGAGTTTCTGAACAGAACCCTGATTGAACAGGAAATAGTGTCAAGAATGAATAACTGGGATCATTTCCAATTAAAAAGCTTCTGCACAGCAAAAAGAACCACCACCAGGGTGAAAAGGGAACCTACAGAATGGAAACAACCTAGGTTGCTCCAGGTATTCCTAAGAGGACTAATATCTAGAATATGTAAAGAGCCAGAAAAATGTTAGACCTCTCAAAAGGCACCTAACATTAATAGACACTTCAGACATAAAAATGGCCAATACATACCATGAAGAGATGCTCAAGATTACTGCAAATTAAAACAACACTGATGCTGCATTTTATACAAGAAAGAATAGCCATCATCAAGAAATCAAATAATAAACGTATGTGAGGCTTCAGGACAAAAAGAACCCTGCTAGAGCCAGGGATTTAGCTCAGTGGTTCTGGCACCTGTCTTGCAATCACAAGGGCCCGGTTGATCCCCGGTAACCATATACAATACTGGGCATGGAGACTCATGCCCACCAGCAATCAGTACCACATACTACAGTGCCGGGTATGGTGGCTCACACCTGTAATCCCAGCACTTGGGTGGCAGAGTCAGGAGGATTGCTGTGAGTTTGAGGCTGAGTTTAGGGCCACCCTGAACTACAAAGTAAGACCCTGTCTCAAAAAGAACCCTTCTACATTGCTGGAGGGAATATAAACTAGTACAACCACTATGGAAATCAGTATGAAGATTCATTTAAAAACTGAAGCTAGCAATTCCATTTGACACAGCTATTTTCCTTGTAACTATCTTTCCAAGAATTAGAGACATCATATTACAGTGATAATTTACATCCATGTTTGTAACAGCACAATTAATAATAGCTAAGTTTTGAAACCAGCCTATATGTTTTATCAACAGATGATGGATTTTAAAAATGTGTTGCTTACACTCACTGGCATACTACTCTTCCATAAAGAGAAACTTGAGTCATTCATAGGAAAATGGATATACTTGAGACCATAATGTGAAATAAATCAGACATACAAGCTTAAATGTTGTATGGTTTCTCTTATATGAGAAACTCAAAATATAAATGAAGAACAAGATAAAAGATAGCTAATAGGAAGTAGGGAGATGAATCTTTCTCAAGTGGGAAGGAAATCTAGGAATGTAAGGCAAGAGAAAGAATATGAAAAGGAATTAAGATGATCTATGTACATATATTAGCTCTATACAAGGAGTATAAACATTATGTATTATAAATATGTGCTAATAAATATGTGCTTGTGAAACAAATGAAAAGGACAGAGGAGACTTCCAAATGGTAAAAAGTATAATTTCCCCAAAATTGATAGCAGTATGACTGTTGGAGCTCAGTGATATTGTATCATTGTGTAAATATGTTTATGTGTGTATTTATGTGTTTACAATTATTACAAAGGTTTTCTAAATCTTGACTCTACTTCTCCCCTTGTTTCTTCAGTCTGTTCTACATATTGCAGCCAAAATGACCCTGTTACTCATATCAGATCTTTGCTCAGCACACTCCACATCTGCTGCTCTCGTTCTGTATAAAAGCCCATCACATTCCATCCTTAAAGTCCATAAAGGGCCCTGCGTCACCCTGTGACTATACTGCTTTACCTTGCTCTCCTAAACTCCTTCCCTCTTCCCTTCTCCCCACATTACACATTCTACACTCCATGCTGTTCCTTCAGCGTGTCAGCTGGGCTCACATTTTAGGGCTTCTGACCTGGTCTTCTCTGGCTGGAAAGCACATACCCCCTCCATATGGCTTGGTGCGTCACCTCCTTCTTCACCTGTAAAGAAGCCCCCCTGACCACAGTGTAACAAAACTATGGGTCAACAGTGGAAACATATCCTGGATAAAAATTAATAAACTTACATATTTGTGAAGTAAGGAGACTTCATAATCAAGATTAACAAAGTAAACTAAAAAACTCATGTTTAAAATGATACTCAAATAACAACATATGTATAATTTCTAGAAATTGAATTTCCAAAGATTGAAACTAAATAAACTTATATTTTAACTTTTTGAAAGTAAAAAAGCTGAGAAATCTGGCATAGAAGAGATAATTAAAATTAAACCCCCAAATGATTGAAATAAAGAGAAATAAACTGGATCAATATAATAAAATAACAGTTGTTTTAAATAACAGTAAAATAGACCTGTTGATGTGTGGTTTTAAAAAATCTTAAAAAAATATAGTCAAACGAAAACAGTATTTGGATACAGAACTTTTGCTTTTTTGTTATTGTAAGAAAATACTATGAGGGT